>CAUPSG010000345.1:0-33259 GCA_963513935.1 Aphrophora alni
GCTGATTAAGTAATCGTTTGAAAAACCTTTGCGTTTAAGGCATATTCAAAAAAAATCCGAAAATAAATTTTTTCTCTAAACTACAAAGCTGAAATTGTACATGGACATTCTTAGGATTCCTGGTTAACACATAGGCCTATTTTTATTTAGTAATTCCATCAGGGCACCGCCCCACTGCCTTAAATTATCTATACGTTAACCCCGTACGAAGGACGGGTACTCTGCTAGTAGTCTATAAAAGGTGTTCAACAAACAATTGTTGGTCATTGGAGTTGTACCTAGAAACTAATAAATACTTAACATTATTAAATTACTATTTTCTTTCTGTTCATGTAAATAAATTGTTTAAAAGCAAATATGTTTTATTTGTTTCCGCACTTTCAGTGCTGATAAACTTCTTGAACGGACTACAAACAAAACTCAAATTGTCTGGCTTCTTCAATTAATTGCAATAAATTCCGTTCCTTTAACCTATTTGGCAACTCGGCAGGTATTTCGCTTAATGTTGCTCCTGTCGCATTGAAGTGTCTGGGTTGGCAAGAATTTTAATTGTGTGTTTAAATTTACTTTAAGCCGTGACCGTTAGGTTAAAGCTACACACAATGTCCAACAAATAGTTTTACTTTTACAATTGTGAAGCTGACAAGGATAGAATGAATAATTTTAATTTAAGCGTTTGATTGTTGCTATCGATATATGAAAAAAAAATATCTCCTTACAGAAGAATATAATCTGTATTTGTTTAATTATTATTTTTATACAGAAATTTCAGTATAGTGTATTTTTTAACCGGAGTGAATTCGGTGCTTATATCTACATCTCTACATGCTACATGCTACATCTCTTGGGGCAGTTTCAATAGAAGCTTATGATGTTTACTCAACTTGGAAATTTCTGTTTCATGTAAAATTGGTTCACATAAAGCTAAGGAAACAGGATAAAAATTTCAGATTAATTTTCATTACTTCAAAATAATATTGCTTTCCCTGCAACTATTTAAGAATAAAATATAAAAGACTTTGGAAAATAAATAATCCCAACAGTTTTTTCGAAACAGTCATTTCCTTTTTACCAATGTTCAAACATAAGTCCCCCCCCCCCAACAGAACTTTTTACTGTAAATGATATAAAGCTCAATGTGAATACTATTAGCTCAACTTCACGTGAATATTATTGGTTAATCAAAATTTGTTACAATTTCATATGTATTCCATGTACAATTTTCTTTGTACCATGTACTTTTCGTACTCAAATATTGGGAAGTGACTAGATTACAAAATGAATAATTAAAATTAATTATTTTTCCCAGATTTATTTTACGAAACGAGGGAACAAAATTATATTTTAGTTATTCTTAGAAATAAGTAAAACAAATTGATGGATGCCATCATAGTATTTACCCAGCTTCACATAAAATGTAATAGAAACAGATTCTCTAATTACATTGCCAAAAAGTTGGTTTCTTGGACTTTGTAAGAATGTTAAATTGTATTCGTAGATCAAGACGTCTAAATTTGTTTAAAACAGTTGTCTCACAGCTCTTCTGAACTATGTAATTGTGAATATCTCTACAGTCTTAACTTCGGCTAGACCCTAACGGGCCTCCTACATGTGTATAAGTGTGTCCAACTCGTGTCATTGACTCGATCCTGTCAGACTTCCAAATTATCCCATTAACAGGATGTAAGGTTTCGTTTATTACATATATGATATTAACTTTGCTATCTGTCATCGTGAGGTGGGGTTTGTACCACTCAGAATTGAAAACTGCAAA
This sequence comes from Aphrophora alni, assembly GCA_963513935.1. Classification (NCBI taxonomy): domain Eukaryota; kingdom Metazoa; phylum Arthropoda; class Insecta; order Hemiptera; family Aphrophoridae; genus Aphrophora; species Aphrophora alni. The sequence continues at coordinate 1,775 of CAUPSG010000345.1, forward strand.
TTTGTATCTAATTTAGAGTGTTATAAGTTGAATAACACAGGAGATGTGAACAAACACTGTTTAAAACTGCCGCCATTTTGAAATTTTCAATTAGATTTTTCTGAATTGTCTCAGCTGTCGTTGGTACGTATAGACGTCATCGATAATGGCAACACGGACGCCATCTACAACGACAACGGGAACAAATGGGGGGGGGGGGCATATCTGAAATTACTATTTTGGTTTTCTGAGGGCATAAAAATCATCAAAAAACAACGTTTGACATTTTAAACAATAATCTAACCTGTCCTATACTTCGTATGCCGGGTAGGCAATATTCAGTATAACATAATATTTATCCAAAAGATTTTAAGTCGATCCAAAATTGATTAAGCCAACATTATAATCAATCTGACCAAAATTTCAATTTTTCTACTAATCTCCTATCAGTATGCCTAGAAAAGTATTTTTATTTAAATTATTTAAAATTTTTATTATATCCAATATATTCAGAACATACTCGAGAATGTATTGTTTTAAATTTTTTAAGGACAAGAAACTCTAGGGTTATGAACTTCCATTTCCTTTCCCCCACTTAAGGAGATCACAAAACCAATCCGGGTCTGTTTATGTTTAGGCTTTCAGGAGACTGTTGTAAAAAGACAAATCCCAAAAGCAACATTTGACCGAAAATAACCCCATCCCCACCCATTTCTTCTCACATGTAAGAGCTTTCGGTATTGCCTAGAGACTCAGGTCAGATGAACATTTGGAAAACATTCGTAATACAATTGTAAAAAAGTAAAGGTTAGTTTGGTTTAAAGTCTGTTTTATAATTAAATAGTAGGAAAAGTATAACGATGGTGCAAAAAAACAATCCCCAATTACTCCACAATGTTGATAAACTTTCTGACCAATTTTGATAAATCCCGTAATTATTTATTAATTATTACGATTTTTGTTCGACTTTGAAAGACTTTTACGTGACTATTTGTAAAGTCTTGTGCTACCTCAACTATTTTTTATGATTTTTTTTCGATAAATAACAGAAACCTATTTAACTTTGTAATAAAATTATGATTAAAAAAACATGTATGTTACTCTCCAAAGTCTAGTGAATGTAGTAAAAAAGAACGAGAGTAGATTTCAAAATTCTGTGGAGTCAATTTTAGTTTAGGTAATATTATAAATATTTTTACATAAGTATATATATCTCTACTTCACGAGACAATAGAGAAATAAATTTTCTAAAATTATATAAAGGACTTAACCCAAATAACTGTTAGTCATATTACCAAAGTTCAGGTTTAAAATGACACTGTTTTAACCAAATTACTAACAATTATGCAGGTGTATTTATGTTTAAAGATTAAAATTAAAAAAACAACCATTTAATATTATCCTTAAATTCTAAATTTTAAGATAGGTTTACACTAACTCTGTCTCTTGTGACATACGTGTAACGTTGCGTTAGGCGTTTCGGAATCTACGTTCCATCTTCATAGTTTCGTTCGTTTGAGGTTGTGAAAACATTAACAATACACATATATACATCAAAAAACGCAAGAGCTTAATTTTCATAACAACAGCGACATGTGTGGAACGCGACTTTTGAGGAATGTCTGAGATATCACCAGTGTTCTCGGTTTGTTATCTACTACTGTCGATATTACGAGCGAAATTCGAATTTTTGAATAAAGTTAAACAAATTGAAAACGAGAATACAATTATTTTCACTTATAAAAAAGAATAATTTTGAGTCTAGCAATCAAACCACAGACATATTTGAAAAATAAAATTCAGATATAATTTATTAAATAAGTTTGTAGTATGTGTTTATATTATTGAGTCATCGCTAACACAATGAAGACACGCCAACAAGATGTTTAGTTATAGGTTAAGTAGGAAGCTGTAATAAGTTACTACCTTTATATATATATATATATATATATATATATATATGATGGTACAATCAATATGGCCACCACCAAGGTCTTTAAAACTGAAAGAGTTACTAACAACATTTAATGGGGAACCTTCCTACTATTTATGAGATTAAAAAATTAGTTGTACAAATTTGGCAGCCAACTTAATTTATTAGGTTCGTGAGTTGTCAATAAAAAAAATATATATACTCGGATATGGGGATGTTATAAAATACGTAATTTCTCAAAATATGCTTTACAGATTTTTTTTCAAATTTTAGTGAAGAATAACTAGCAACCCCGTGTGATAAATCGGAAATATAATTATTATATTTCAAGGAAAATTACCATAAAACAAAAATGAACCTTAAGAATTGTATTTAAAATGTTTGTTTTAATCAAATATGGTTTACACATATTATTTGTTTATGATATTAACTGAGCAATTTAGAGCTTTATTTAAATATATAATATGGTTTATTTTCACCTTTTTATCCACAATAAACGAAATGAGATTTATTAGGTGATATTTTGCTAATTTTTTATTATATATTATGGATGGGTAAGTGAGAAAGTTTGTGCAATGTTATCGCGCCGTTTATTGATATTAAAAAGGCAATAATAGACGAACCGGTTGTAATTAATTAAAAAAATTGCGTTTATCCTTCAAAAAAATTACTGTTTCACTAAAACACTTTGTAATCGCCAACACCAATAGTTTAGTTTTCCAAACAACGACCTCAAGTTTTCTCATTACTTTATTCGCTCTTTAATGTATTATATTATAAACAAGTTATTAACAAATGGATTAATGCCCTCCATCCTAAAAAGATGCACTCCAAAAACATAACATCATTGTCACACACCGAACTAATAATAATGTACAAAAAAGTTTGCGTAAAAAAACAGGAAATACCAACAAAGAAGAAGTCAGGCATCTATAAAATAGCGTGTGACGACTGCGATTGTTGTTACATCGGACAGACAGGCAGATCATTCACGGATAGATACAAAGAACACTTGCCCAATAATAGCCTGTACGCTAATAGATCAAGTTTCGCACAACACATTATCGATAACAAACACTCGTATACAAACTTTGAATCTAACCTGACACCTCTCGACATCATTAAAAAAGGACCAATGATGAATGCCATTGAAGAATATGAAATTTACAAATCATTTAAACAATCACCAAACGATATTCTCAATGAAAAATTATCATTCCAATCAAACGTATTATTTGAGACGACAATGAGTTATAAATAAACTGATATGATCAACCAATAGTCAGATAACCTTGGCCTCACCGTGATGCCAGTAGTTCGCGAACCATGAAACCGTGCGCATTTAAAAAAATATTAAAATCAACGTAGACGTGTATTTATTTATTTGTGTGTATAGTGTTAATGTTTTTGTTATGTTTAATGTTTTAACGACCTCTACGGAGTGAAATTACTGAAGATGGAGCTACGACTCCGAAACGCGTCTTTGTAATTAAGACAAACGCAAAGTCACATGACGGAACTATAAAGGTAATATAAATAATTTTTTACTCATTATATTATACAAAGTGATTTGGACACCAAACAATGTAGGTAAGCACGTAGCCAATATGTGATTTAATTTAAAAGTTTTAATAAAACGATTGTTACAAATCATAAGTTTGAGACACTCTAGAAACCATTTAAAAATTTTGTGACAAAGACTTCCCCTTTACAGTCTTGTCTTGCATACATGCGTATTATTAAAGTTCATGCTCTTGTGGATAAATGATTGGGGTTTAGTGATGTAGGATAAACAAGTATAATTTGTTGAAAAAATGATAAAATACCCAAACTTTGCATAGAGTACGGAGATTCTTGTTTGATTATACTTTTACAGTCAATCTTTCTACCCCAATTTCATAGTAAAAAAGTAATTATTTTTTATACAAAACATACAGATTGAAATAGACATGAGTTGTGTTTTATTTGATAAGTACAAAAGTTACAAAAAAACTATAAAAGGTAAACATTCAGGATGTTTTTACTTAAAACTTGAGGTATTACAAATATTTTCATATAATCCTCAATTTTTTCCAATATGGCGATTACATCTAAATTTTCTTATGGCCGATTTTGAATTAAACTATTTTAGACTTTTTAAATCCTAGGGATTTTTGATTTATTTTACAGTTTAGGAGCTGCAAGTTCTTAAAGTTGTGAAAATACAAGGTGTAAGCTGTTTTCAGAGCTCCATTTTCAGTACCTGAGAGAGTTGAACCGAATTTAAAATTGAAATATGGATACACTGTAATGTATAAAAAATAATAAAAGTTTGAAATGCAAAATTTTATTTGTTTTTTTTTACACACGTGACAGTACTAAATTTAATAATGACAACATTTTTGAGAACTAATAATGATTTTTATAGAAAAAAATAACTTTGGCAATACTATTTATAAATATCAGGTAGTTAATTGATACCCTTTATTCCGTAGAACAGTTGTTATGTAAATTGTTCAGTGCAAAGCAATCCCGAAAAAATTATATTGGCAATTTTGGAAGAAGCTATTTTGCCGATTTCTTTTTATTGAACTTTTCTGACAATTTTCTAGAACATGTACTAGTTTACACCAGTTTGTAATTTTTACAGCATATATTTGACCTTATGAATAAGATATTATAGCCGAACCAAATGTAATAACAAGGCTCAAAAATATAATTTATCCTTAAGGTGTAATACGTTTAGTAATAATAAGGAGCTTCTGTAAGCCAGTGGGTGTTCTAGACAATTGCCAGATAAAAAAGGATTTTTTTTTGTATAGATAACTCTGATATTCCTCAAAATACAGAACAAATAAAAATAACTGTAGTGTTATTACCACTTTTACCCTGGCTTTAGTTCAAATTACACCTAAATTTGATTGACTTTGAAAAAAAATCTCAATTATTCGCGAATTTTTAAAACATTGAAGTGCCAATAACGATTGGAGATATCAAAAATACCCAAGGATAAAATAGTCTTAAAGTAATATGTTTTTTTTCCAAATTCGCCTTATAAAATAGGGGTTCCTGTCAGAAAATTTATAAACTGAAAAAACCAAATATAGCATAATTTGATTTAATAAAATGTAATTCACGCCATTCTCACTTGTACACTTACTAGCCGTTTACTTAACTTCTTTAATTTAGGAGGAATGTTACTAAGTTGGTAGATGAGCATACTTAAATCTCTATTTTAGTTTGGACTTATGAAACGCCAAAAGTTAAATAGGATCTTACCAGGTGGATGGTTTGCATTTTCCATGTATTACACTGCTCTTCAAGATTTGCACAGAAAAAAAGTAGTTTTTTTAAATTGTGAAAAATATTAACGAAACAACTTAGTAGAAATTTAACGAAAATTACTAAAAATAGGACATTTACTATTTGTTTCAGGAAAATAATGTCAGAAAGGAATTGACTTCACAACACTGTAAACTAGTTTCCGATTAAGATAAAAACATGAAATTATCTTACAAAAGGCTACTAGAGTTAAAAATATTTTTTTCGTTAAAAAAAAAAAAACTTCTTAATTTTAATGGCAGTCCTTGGCACAAGGTTAAAACAGGAATGTAACAGCATATGTATTTAATCGACAATCACATTTTTTTTACTAAAATTATTACTAATGGTTAAAAGTTATGTTTCAGCAACAATTTGAAATACTCGAAGCCTGTAGGAATATACAAAACAGCTGTTTCCTTCTATAATCTCTTTCAATATTGGTTACCATAACAACCAATTTTAAAATTAAATATAAGCCGATTTGCTGGAGTAAACATAATAACAACTTAAGGTTCAATTAAACAAGTAAATTCACACAAAAATTATATTATTCCGGTCATATCACTTGAAAGTCTATTTGTATTGTTTTCCTTTTTAAATGACAAAACTACCATAAAAATGTTCGTTCCAAGAAGCACATTAATTATACAATATAAGTACGACATTTTTGTGCCACTAAGTTGTTAAGGACGATATTTAGGGTCCCTAGAGGCTGTATTGTTTGATTTGATAACGACACAAAAATATGCACCATTCTAGAAGACTTTTTTTAAAATCTAGAACACGTAAAACCAGAGATTTTCTTTGTTTTGCAAAGCAAACCCTCTTTGAGTTTCAACTCAATAACAGTGCTAGATTACGTTATGCAAATAATCCTATTCAATACCTTCATCCCCTCCCCACCCCTACACCTAACAGAGAGACTCTCTTTTGTTTGGAATTGAAGAAATTTCAAGTCAAACAATTTAAAAGTTGAAACCAAAACTAATTTAAAACTGTCTATTCCAATCAGAAAGTCTATTTAAAAGTTTCCCCCAACATACCTAAAGGGATGAGAAGGGGTGTTCTTGAATCAGTTTAAAGTAGTAAATTAATGGATTACACAGTTTTTTTTAAAAGAGATTTTTTTTCCTTTTTATTTATTGTTATAAGTCTTAATTAAATAAAGCAATCAAACTTATACAACTATGCGCTTCTTTTAATATACTAATCATTTGAGTAAGGAAACGTAACGCTGTGTTCATTTCACTGAAAACCATCAAAAGTTCTGTTCTGTTACTAAAGACTAATTTATACATTATAATCAACAATTTTTGATAATCTTAAAAAAATATTTTCGGACATCAATGGATGGAGATTTTAAAGCTACAATAAAAGAGTATTTTACCTACGTAAAGAAATTTTTTGAAATTTAAATCAGTAGCCTTTTTAAAATTTACGTAACGTACCATTATTAGCAAGAGTATAAGTGAAAGAGGGAGAAAGAGAGAACAATAGTGAACAAATAAAATTTGAAAATGAACATTACGAAGAACTTTAATAAATGTCATTCGGTACTTGTAACCACCTATTAAAAATACAGAGAGTATTGGAAGAGACAGAGACGAAGAAGAGATTCGGAAAGAAATTGATTATTTCCTCTCTTTGTATCAGTTTCAAAGTCAACCCATGTATGAAACAACGGAAAAAAACAAGGCTTATAAAGATTGCTGGCCCTTCATCCGGTAATGGAAAATCATTGATTTTAAGAAACACTTAAGAGGCTGCCATATCGAAACTTTGTGAGCTTAAGTTTAAGATTACCTACCCACTTTTATCCCCCTATCTAAAGGACAAGACTGAAATAATGGACGATATAAAAGTGAAGTCAAGCGTGAGGCGAAATCTTTAACAGTGTAATCCGGGCCGATATTTTGGATGCCATTTTATTAGGACGTACTGTGTATGCAGAAATGGAAATCTCCAAAATATAATAATTTAACTCAAATGTCTTGTTTATATTTTTCCTCACTTACACAATTTTGCAATTAAAGTAGTTTGTAAATAATTCAAAAATATTATATAGAATATATTACAATGGCATTATCATACACTATATGACATCTACACCTAATAACCATAACTCGAATGTCGCGTATAATGCATAATAGGGTACCTGTTCGATTTCGACCTCTGATTTGTTATATATAAATATTTTTAATTTAAACAATGTTGTAATTTAATTTGTCTAGTGAGAAGTATACGCCTATCCTGGGAAGCGATCAAGGATAGCTCAGTTGGTATAGCATTGGCGCGTAAAACCAAAGGTCCTGGATTAAATTCCTAGTCTATGACGTATATTTTTCACTTGAAATAATCATTTACTTCATTTGAAGTTTTAATTGTCTCCTCATATTTAAGTTCATGGATAATTCTCATGTAGTTGCAGCGATAAACACGCCTTCTATATAAGATTTTGTTCCCTCTAATTGGAGGCATTGTTACTAATAAAAGTACAATGAGAAACAGTTAAATAATTTTGAAAAAGTTCATGGAAAAAAATATTGCAAAATCTATTAACACACTTTAAAAACCCTCACTTTAAAACATTGTGTAAACCAATCAAAACTCACTGATAAATACCATATTTTGTTAAAAACAAGTAATCACAAATAACACTTCTTCAATCAATAATTACACTTCTGTTTTAATTTTTTTAATTTTTTAATATTTTTTTAATGACTGCTGATATTATTTCATTGGTGTATTTTAAAACGTATGTTTTTTTCAGAAAAACAAATTCTAAATATAAACCAGCTGTTTTTAATCACAGATGTTTATAAATTCCTCAATAAAAATAGTATAAATTTAATGGCAAAAACTTTAATATCTTCTACTTTCCCTCCCTCATGTTCCAATTTTTTTTGATATTTGGGCGGAAAGAACTTTAGGCTGAGCCCTAACCCTCAAACGTCAAAATTAGTTGAAAACTGTAGGAGGTGTTCTAGTCACAATAACCCCCCCCAGCCTATTAAATAAGTTTAGATATATTCTTCTTTATTGTTTTATTATTAATAATTGGTTGATAACCATTTATAAGTTATTTATGTTTAAAAATGAAACAGGAATTCAAAACAATAATCCTCTTAATTCACAACTGAAATATTGAAAGCTCATGGAAATAATCCGCTTAAGTTGTACGGAGGGCATGTTTTTAACCTAAAAACCAAATAAATTAATTTAAAAACAATCTTCTTAATGGACAACACCACAATAGCTAGATATTAGTAAATTCAGCATAAAAATTTGTAACACAGTTTGAGCTCTAGAGAAGACAGCAGATTTGTAACATGCAATAATTAAAAAAATCGAGAGACACATTGGTTTTCATTTTATTTTTAAATACTTATTTTAGAACTATCTGAAACAAACAAGGTTTTCACAAATATAAAGTATGCACCACAAGGTGGGACAGTTATAAAACTGTTACATTGCATACAATTAGACACAGCTAAAACTGCCAGAATAACCTGATACATGAGCTACAACAACTAAACCATAACTGTGGATGGCGACTTTGTCGTCTAAACGCGTTTGATTAAGTAAACATAATTTTTGTGAGATCTTGTGTTCGAGTTTTATTCTATCTAATATATCTCACAAGTCAAGCTCAATATGTATTTTAAAATTTATCCCTAAAAGATTAAACTTTTATTAATCATCATTAATCAATAATAACTTTGTTATTAGTGAATTTAGTTATTTACAATTATTAATTACTCATTCCTATCATGTTCCGCCTATAGAATGATTTACTTATGCAATTACATAAAATAATATAAGTATATTTATTATTGTTACACATGCGCCACTGTGAATCATGAGAATGTGTTTCAAGGAAGGAGTTCTTCACAAATGTAAATAACTAATCACCCCCCTGGAGAGAACGAGGAAGAGAGAGGGGGCGAAGAGAGAAAGCATTCTTGCGAAATTAACTCGTCAAAGTTTTTCTTCTGTAGAAGCTATTATCGAGTTGTATAGATCAGTGATAGGCTCAGAGGGGGTTTTTGTTGCAAGCCGTGTGCAAATGAAGGCCCGGAAATTATCTAAGCCTTGATTTCACTAACTTAATAGAGTTTCGTCAACAACAATAGGAGCTTCTGACTGAACGGTGAAACGGTTTTTAGTCAAGAGTCGAGTTAGCTTAGAATTACAATCTAACTTTGTTATACAAGTTGTCAAAGTGGTTAAGTTTTTTGTAAGCGTATGTTTTAGCAGATTGAAATAAAGACGTGGTTATTTGTAATTATTTTTACAACGCAAGCTTAGTGAAAATTAGTTTTATGTCGGTCGTTTTAGCAATCGATAACTTCAATAAACTATTTGAATTAGCCGAAACAAAACTACATGGTGCTCACCCAGCCCGGTCATAAAATGTATTAAAAGCAAATCCTCTAAGCACAGTGCCCAAAACGTGATCCCATGGGCCTTGTTAGAAATGTTAAATTGTTTAGATCAAAAGGACATGTCTAGTAATGTAAGATAGAATACAAACTTGACCACAAGCTCTCACAAAAAATATGTTTCCATAATCAAAAGCGTTTCAACCACAAAGTCGCCATCCTCGGTGATACAATAACTAAACTATAACTCTATTATAAGTTATTGTTGCTCATGTATCACATGGCAACTTTATCGCTGAAACGCGTTTGATTAGACAAACGTAATTTTTGTGAAATCTTGTGTTCGAGTTTTATACTATCTACTGGTTTTAATGTTTATTGCATTTTATAACACGAAAACTGAAATTTGAAAATGTTGAGTTTAAAAATGAAATTAAAAGTTTTAGTACATCGTTTTCTTCATTCTGTTCTGTTCTGTTCTTTGGCTGGAAGGACCCAATACTATGTAATACAATACGTATTGTATTACAAAATCGATCAATCATTTTATACATCAATATAAATAAAAATATTTCTCTTCAGTTGAATGGTTTGTGAGAGAAAATGTACAGCTAAGAGAAAGTGTCTATTATGGTGTACATCATTCATTTTTTCTCAACGCAATACAAAAGCTGATATGATAAAAATAGCTGTACAATAGAAACAGAAAAATATGATTCTAAAATTTGATTTAAAGACTGAATATGATATTTATTGCAACAGACTGCTTTTAAATTGTACTGCAATATTTCAGGAGCTGATTTTAAAGCTAAATATGAGACAAAATGTGGTTCTTGACAAACGTGGTTCTGGAAAAAGTTTGTTTCTCGTCTGTCGATCATTTTGTGTTTTAAACAAAAAAAACATTTACGTTGAAAGTAGGTAAGACATTGATTGAAGATTTGGTGAAACCATTATGTATGTGACTCTTTACCAGTGTACTAAAAAACCTAGACTTTATTTTGTACGTTTCAAAATGGCGGAGATTAAAAATGTTTAATGTTTAAAATCTTGAAAAACATTAACATTACTAAATATTAAAAAAACCAAAATTATTTTTTAACGTCAATATAATTTATTTTGTTTTCACCACTGCACAAAATTTACACAACCCTTTCATTAACAACCTGTTATTTTATAACCACGTTTCTTAATAACATTTTCACATAATATCATCGACGATTTTAAATACAAACTAAACCTTTATTCATTTCTGCAAACCAATTCATCCGTTTACCTAACTCTACTGGTAATTTAGTTTGGAGTACAAGGGGTATAGTGATGGAGTGGTGGAAATCTACCATCCCTCTCTCTTACACCCTTACGTTTTATAGCTAAACAACGTTCTATGTTCTGTTAATTGTATAAAACATAAATATATAGCTTCTGATAACAATTTGTATTATTTTAAATTATAATAACTTATTTACAATTATCTTATGAGTAATGAGTTATGTTTTTATCTTCCACTTAAAATATATAGGTTAAATCTAATATACCGTGCGTCCCAAAAGTTTCGGGCCGGTTTAATAACTTCAACACCAAAAAAAAATGTTTCACTTGTGTCTTCTGGTGATTAAAACTACTTTTTGATAAATGAGACATTTTTTACCATAACGCATTACAGTAGTAGGATGCGTTAGAAAGTTCCAAGCCCAGCAATTACCAAACTTTTGTAGTCTGTCGTAATAATTGTTTATGCTATGGTGACTACTGAATGGAACATTTGTCTACTAACTTAACTTTATATTCGTAATTAACCTTAAATCATAAATCCTAACAATCATATTAAATTTAAAGGTCAGATCGAACATATTTTCCATCCCTAAGCTTGTTTTGAATAGATGTTCAAAATTAGATTTCCTCGTTTATTTTTTAATAAACATTCTTAAAATTTTTCTACGTTCATCAGAGGGGGAATCACTTTGTATTGAGAAGAAAGTTGAGTGACATCTGATTTTGAAAAGAAATTAAAGGCAGAGTTATTAAATTCCAAATATAATTTTTAATCTATAACCAGAATCCTAGTTGAAGTACATCCAAGTTTAAATGATTAGTAAAGCTATTTTGAATTTAAATTAAGTTTATATAGGAGGGACTTGATCAATACATAAAACAATTTACAACTTGGCCAAAGATTTTTAACACCCCACACGTTTGTGATGTTGCCATACATTAGTTTTACTTTACCCTTAACACATTTTCAAGACAATTTTTTCCTTATTATATTAAAAGTTTCCAAACACACAAGGGCTCACTTATAATAAATACGAGCTTGGAAATCCCTAGGTAATATAGCTAAATCTACAATAATTGTTTGTAGTCTCTCTTAGATTGTTTGAGTCTCTCTTGACCAACTTTCTTCTCTTCCGACTAGAAAATTCCAGGGCTAGTGTTCTTTGCTTTACGTTCTTTCTTTCCTTTTTTCATAAAGCAATAATGATTTAGAGGTTTTTATCCTTTAAACTAGAGGTAAAAACGACAAATCCATGAATTCCGAAATAATTTTTCTTCAACCTCTAGATAAAAAATCAACGAAAAGCGTATGTGGATGTTTTGATTTCAAAACTGCCTGATTTTCCAAACAAACTGAGTAATGTTTTATTCAAGATCAATGGACATCTACTGTACAAGAACAATAAATCAGAAACACCCCGACAGTGTCTCTTAGTTTTGTATTCTAGTCTGGAGTGGATCAGCGATTAACGAATAGCTGTTTCTAAACAAGTTTCACATCCTCACTTCCTTTACAGCTATAAATTACTTCTGGCCCCGTTCCATGGTCTTTAACTGTCATTGTTGTTTTGGAGGACCTCTTTTGTATTACATTATTAATTTCTTGAATGTGACTAGATAGAATGAATAATAACGTTTTATTTAAGAATAAGAAAACAACATGTACAAACTCTAATTGTTTATTGCACTATTAAATCTAATATATATATATAGAGAGAGAGAGAGAGAGAGAGAGAGAGAGAGAGAGAGAGAGAGAGAGAGAGAGAGAGAGAGAGAGAGAGAGTGAGAGAGAGAGAGAGAGAGAGAGAGAGAGAGAGAGAATGTATAATTAAATTAGATTTAATAGTACAGTAATTAATTAGAGTTTGTTCAATATATATATTTGAAATTTCTTGAAGTATTTAAATTATCTAAATTGGTTTTAAAAAAACGAGACATTGTACTATTATATAGTTTTATGATGTTTTTATTTAATTTTGTTTTCTTATTATAATTTAAGGTACGTCTGTATTCGTTAAAATTTAAATTAACTTTCTTTCGTTTAGTAATTAATTTTTTTGCCGTGATCAAATATATTATTACAATATTCCAGGGTCTTAATATATTTCCTTTCACACAATGAACATACTTTAATTGATTCAGTAAACGAAGTAATCGCAAAATAATGTCAACTTCCGTTTTTTAAGGGGCATCAATAAATTGAAAAAGAAATACCCATCAACTCGTCCGTCCGTTGAAGACTGTGTATAAGCACTATTATAGCGGTCACAAAAGTGCTCAACAATTTACGAACAAGAAATTACTACCGGTAACTATATTTCGTAAACAACCCTATTGAAAATCAGATAAATTATTGTAATTATTATATGTTAAAATCTCATGTGTTATTCTTATAACATTTTAGTTTGGCAAACTTTTATCTATAATATTTGCGCCATGAATCATTTCCTTTTTGTAATAACCAATAGGAGAGCAAGATTAGGATTCGGTTCTCAATTCAAACAGCTTCCTTACGAGGCTAACCCCGGAGCAAGACTACCGATGTCTTGCAACTCTATACAGTTGCGTAAATAAGAATTATGTTTGCATAGTTGTTTATTAGTTAAACGTTAATAATTTTAAAATGTTTAGTCCAACTGATATCTTAACATTAATTCAAGAGTAGCGGCAAATTTACTTTTTAAACATTTTTTGTTAAACGGTAATAATTATTTCCCCTGTAATAATAGTAATAACTCAGTACAAAATAATTGTTAGTTTTTAATTGAAGTTTCTTGTAATTTAAGTAAAAAATTTTCTATTATATTCGTTTATTTAGTCGCAAAATATTATTTTTGTTGAGAAATTTCTGATGATTTGTTTACAAAGAAGGAAAGCAGCTACTAATAATTTAAAAAAAAATAGTTCGTTGGATTATGTTTTTGGAACTGTGATGTAAAATTAAATGTAGTATCTATGATGTTTCCGAATGCCTGAAATTAACGTAATTTCAGAAGAATCGCGGTGTCCCAGCTGGGAAACAAGTTGGCAAAACTGCACGGTTTCTATTCGTTTTTCATTCAATAACAGGGTGTCTACTGGCTACTCCCTCAACAGGCTTGACTCGTGGCGGCTTGTGAAATTTATTGTTATAATACACGAGATATTAGCAACAACAAAAACTTTTACAAAATGGCCGCTATTTTGACATTTTTATTTAAATTTTTGAATTTCAATAGGGTTATATGAGTACACTACGCTTCCCTCTACCGAAATCTTCCTGTTTAAATTTTACGTATAGATGACAACGTTGACAAAGGACAGCATAAAAAGAAATTACGTTTATGTTTCCTGTAACCATGAAATATGAAAATCAAAATTTTCCGCAATTACTAAAGTTTTTACAGTGTACTTGTCTACTGAGAAGAAAAAAATTGAAAATCAGCCATTATTTTACATTTTTAGCAATCATTTTTTTTCTAGTTGAAGGTAGCTCTAATAATTTGTGAAACTGTATATACCAAATTTTAACGTAACGGAATAAAATTATGTCCACTAAAGTAGTAATTTACAAAGTGAGATGGAAAAATTAAAATTTGGTGGAATACGTGAGCATTGCAAACACTAGTAGTCAGCGATTTCATAAAGGTTTAATTAATTTTTAATTTTCAGATCTGGTCATTATAGAACCAAAATTAGATAATTTATAAAAACATAAATACAATTTATTAAACAAAATTTTCGTCTACATAATTATTTCGACCATCAGAAACCCAATGAGCTCTTATGGATTTTTGGGTAGGCTTTGCGATTAACGTATTAGGGCAAACGAACGCCATTTTGAGTACGGAGGCGTTAATTCCGACACTGCATACTTAATAAATCACCTCCAAAACAATGTCAAACCAACCAACAGACGGGGAACTAGAATTGATAATTAAATTTAACAATTATTAAACAGGGAACTTACAATATTAACTAGAAAAATAATTACTAGACACATTTAGACTCTAGTTCAACTGTAACATGATTGCTATAACGTTTACCTAATATTCTCGTCATTTATCACATTAAAGACGGTTTGAGTGATATATCGGCCCCCGAGCGAACCAGTTGCCACGCTCACTAATCTTAACCTATATAATACATTTATTACATACTCATAAAAAGAGTTTTAAATACAATTTAATTCGTTACTGGTTACATTTAGTAAGAGTGGCTACTGGTTAGACAGATGGCCTATATATTACTCAAGACTTCTTTTACGATAAATAGGGAGAATATTATTAAAATGTTGCAGGATGCCTGCTGCAGTTGAACTAGGGTCTAAATTTGATTAGGTAAGATTTTTTATTAATATTGTAAGTTTGTGACTGTTTCGTATTCGTAACTGGTTTGGTATGAACAATAACACTTGAACTTCGTGTGGTATCTGTGAGCCACAGATTGACAACAGGTAGAGTGACAGGTTTAGAAATGTAACAGGAACTCCAACTGTGATCATGAATCCGTCTCGTACAAAGAATATATTTTATATAATACAGAAAGGGTTATATATTATCTGGTCCAGCTTTACCCAATTATGTTATAGATTTGGGTTATTTAGTAGAAAAAAAAATGTATACGGATTGTCATTATAATAAAGCTTTAATGTGTTATACGAACAACTATTAATAAATATTAAACTAAGAGATTTCTTCTCTGACAAAAAAAAAGGATTAACAATTGCATACAACACTGATATTCAGCTATTAGATAATACACATATTACTGCAATAAGGTGTCTCTATTAGATTTTAAAATATACAATCACACACAGTACTTTCTCTTGGATGACAATGAAAGTAAATACCAGTATTTTTTTATTTTTTAATCCTAAGTGTGAATAATGAATATTTAAAATATAATTATAAAAATCATTTCCGTAATTGAGCATTAAACAGAAACCTCAAGTTAATCTTTAAACTCATCGTATACACCTCTCAAAGGGAAATTTTATTTCCCTTCATTTGGCAACACTGCCTCTAGATGGCATCGCGACTCTGTGTCTAATGTAATATTCATGACGACGCCTCCCCAGATACATTCTTCTTCTTTCTTTTTACATCGACTTGATAAAATATATTGGCTATCACGTTTGTTATTAGAAAACTTGGAAACTCTCTGTCCTTAAACTTTGACTTAACTAAATTAAATATTTCATTACATATTATAAGTCAAAAATTCGAGAGAACAAAAATTATTATTTTACTATATTTCATTAGAAAATAAATTTACGCCGTCGAGTGCTTCAGAGTCAAGACTTTGATATCGAAACGGATAGAATTATTTGCAATAATGTGACGTAGGATTTACAATAGATGATGTGTAACCTTGCAAACCTGTGTACCTTACAATATGTTTATATCTTATATATTCACTTGAAATGGACAAGCCTTGTAGAATCTTTAATCTTCAAATATACAATTTCCAATAAGGAACACTTTTTTGAAAATTATACAAAGTTTAAAAGAGTATATCACAGTTTTAAAAAAAATATTAGTTAACCGGCGACAATTCAAATTTATTCATTATCAGACTGTTTTACTTTCACAGTATACAAAATATACGTTACGTTTGTTAATCGCGAAAACATTATAACTCCAGTTTTTGACTGATCTTCACTAGTCTGACCTCAGGAAAGCGAAAAAATTATTTTTGACATTCCGTCCGTCCGTCGTCGTTGTCGTTGGACGTAGGCACGTTAGCGGTTATAAAACTTAAGATAGAAACATGAAATTTGTATAGAGGATTAAAGTCTGCATACGTAGAACTCTTGAAATTCAGCAAAATGGAAGTCTCACGCTGGTGGATATTTTAAACAGTTTTTGATTCATATCTCGTGTTCTTCAAATTATAAACACACTATATTACATATACATATGCATATTTAAAATCTGCATGTAATGGTAACAACCCCATACTTCTACGATAAAAAAATAGCGAAGGTGTTATAAAAAATGTAATTGCCATAATTGACCTCTCAAGAAAATGTGATAGTCGTATGGTTTTGAGCTCCGGTAGGGGTGGGACACTGGCACGAGCTTAGTTATAGAAGGTTCCTTAACATATGTAGAATTACGAGACCCGTTAAAGTAATACGAGCACTAGCGAAGCCTGTGGGTTTTTTTAAAATTATACACATCTATGAGGCTCGTTAGGACCTATCTGATATCAAGAAATTAGTGATCTGTGTACAAACAGTTTTAAACAAGAAATAAAAACACAATTAATAAAATAGTGGTGTTACTAAATTTTGAGTTTTTATTTATTAACAAGGAATACCACCAAGTACCAACAATCTTTAGCATAAATATTTTAATAAAGGAAAGGATTAACCCCAAAACCACTACAAAAACACTAACAACACAAAAACTGTATAGTTTTGTTTATTCCATTATGCTTGCTTGTAATCGTGTTTTTTAAATGTGAATTAATATGTGTCGTTAAGTGTTTTTATATTTGAAAATGACTGACAAATAATTGAAACGCGTCATATAAGATAGTGTAAACTTCAAGTAAGGATTGTTCAACGGTAACACATCAATGCAAGGTAATTAAATAGTAATTATGTTTATTCTACCTTATGTACATTTCAGTAACATAGTTATCATCCTCAGAGGTTGAGTATTAAACAAACACTAAATCTTTACTCAGAGTTTGTTTAATACTCAACCTCTGAGGATGGTAACTATGTTACTGAAAGGTACATCAGGTAGAATAAACATAACTATACAGTTTTTGTGTTGTTACTGTTTTTGTTGTGGTTTTGAGGTTAATCCTTTCCTTTATTGTATATTAACCACATGCTCTAGTGATTCGTACGATATAAATATTTTAAACAAACTTACCCCATTGGGTAAGAGCTCTTCATCTACCAATAAAGTTAAACATATCCTAGATGTATGAAAGAAGTAATCCCCCAAACCATAAATAAAGTATTAACACAATTAAAGTTAGAAAGTTTAATAAATCCTTATGTACGTTTCGGTAACATAGCGACCATCTTCAAAGGGATATAAACATAAACTAAACTAACAGTTTATTCTCAAGTAACGAACATTTCATTAATACAAGTA
This sequence comes from Aphrophora alni, assembly GCA_963513935.1. Lineage (NCBI taxonomy): Eukaryota > Metazoa > Arthropoda > Insecta > Hemiptera > Aphrophoridae > Aphrophora > Aphrophora alni. Next base: position 19,744 of record CAUPSG010000345.1, read on the forward strand.
GAGGGTCTGCATGTATTAAAATGTATGATGGGGCTGGGTAAGTACCATGATTTTACCCATTGACTTGTATATTATATTGCAGTTGATTGTAGAAGTATATTATCAGACTACGTAACACGTTGTAAGGATCCCTATCCCTCAAACAGTTCAAGTACTTCTTTCTATTTTTTTTTATATCGACACTTATTAATTTGTTCTAAACTACCATATATTACACAACTGGCAACTGAAATTTTATCAGTATACCCCCAATACAATCACAGGTGAAATTCTAGTCAGGTCGGAAAATATTCACTTGATTACGTACATTTGTAGCAACCCAATGTATAGCAATGCATCGTTGAACTGCAGTAAGACTGTCAAGTATTTAATCAATATGGCAGATGCTGATATTCAGTGTGAAATAACAAAACTATCTTGTATAAATGTTAACTACAGTGTGTTATAATAGTCTCTCCGTAGTGAATAAGGTGAATTGACATAGTTTGTTATCAAACACTTTATTTTACATACAATCAAAGGAATGACTTACATTTCGTTTTATGGATGTACTTGAAAATTGTAATTTTCCTAATGCTTTTCATGTTGATTTGGGCTATAAACCTTCATAATTCGCTAAAAATTTATTAAAATGATTATGCCAGCTTTTGAGGTATTCTACCTTCAATGGAGGCGTCTCTACTCCTCTTTTTCGATTATACATTTTTTGGTTTTTCCTTGTTGATGTATTATAGTCTTTGTTCTTCTTCTTTTATTCAATTACTTGTTCTCCCATTTTGTCTTCATTTTTCTTACCAGCCCTATAATTCAAATCAACTTAGGAGTTCTCTATCACTTATCCGACATTATCCAACCGTGTTCCCTCCATTGGTGTCTATAAAACCCACCTGATCTGTTATTGGTTTCACCACCAATTTCTTATTGAGTTTCATAATTTATTATCTGATCTATTCTTCAACAACAAATAACAGATCTCAGAAATTTCACCTCTTTTGCTTCTACTTGTTTGATTATTATTATTTTTTGCTTGTTCAACATTGCGATTCATAAAGGAGAACGGAAACGCCATTACATTATATAGTTTTAGCTGTGTTTCTTTTATTGTTTTCCCTTTAATGGGCTTCGTAACTGTGCAATAAACCTGTTGGGATCTTTTAGTTTTATTACCAATACATTTATAATTTCTGTACATGATATTGTAGACTAAGCATTTGTGTCTTTATAGATTATATGTGGGTAAAATGTATTCACAATCCTTTCATAAAATCGAAATTTTATCTTCCTTTCTTATCGCAGATTACACATATTATGTTTTATTCCAAAATTGAAAAACACACTTTGAAACCATCATAACGTTCATATACCAAATATGATCGAAGTTTATCTACTTGCTTGGATTTCAGCGTACTGCATGAATGAGGAAAAAAACTTCAAACTCCAGAACACTACTTCTTACACAACATGTTAGAAGAGGTTTTCAGCAATAAGAGAGTGCCATTCGAAACTAGTCGAAATATTATTTTTATAAATAATTAACAAATTTTTGTTTATGGAATGTTTAAAAACAATAATGTAATTAATATAATTTTTTTATAACACACATCCATTGCAAAGAGACTCATTGAATACACTGTATAACAAATTTCAATTATTCTGGCTCCTGTAAATAATTGCAATAGATTCTGTTTCTTTAACCTATTTGGCAACACGACGCGTATTTCGTTTGCTTTGGTGTAGCCTAATGTCGCTCCTGTCTTATTGAAGTGTCTGCGTAGGCAAGAATTTTAATTGACTTGATGCGTTAAACTTACTTTATGCCGTGCTCGATGGGATTGTTGTATACAATTCTCTATAAATAGTTTTTCTTTCACAATTTTGTTACTAACAAGAATAAAATCAATGTTGATATTCATTTAATGGTTTGTTCCCTGAAGAGCCTAGACGTTTCATACATTTTTGTATTGATAATTGTCTTGCTGTATCGACAGATCCTTTTATTTATCAAGCAAGAACAATAGGTGTGAGACCTTCCTGACCAATTCGGTCCTGCTGTTTCACTGTTATGTCAGGTTTAAAAGCTGTAGTAATAGTGACAAGGTTGTCGGAGCTATGATTCTGTGTAATAGAACAGGGCGGCTTGACAGGGCGGCTTGACTACCATGCTCTGCTTTCAAAGCAGTTCAACTGCTGGCTGGTGAGGTTAAGACAAATCATACTATTTTAATGTAACAGCACATATTTCTTGTTGAAAATCCATATTCAAGGGTAAAACATGCCCGAAACAGTTGCCCGAAGATTCCGCAAGGCGAAACAATTGTAGCTCATTTATATTATTAAAATATTTTGAAACGTTTAAGCTTTATTGCTTTATTTTATCCTTGAAATCATACTATTCCTGGTGTTGATTGTATGTTGAGGCTTGTGGTGATCAACAAGGAGGAGAGTTGGTGTCGCCATACCGTTCGAGAATTACTGATAGGTGTTTGTTGAGTCTCGAGCTGAATAAAATGTGAAAAATGCACAGTTGAGAGAGGAACTCCGTGGACAAGGTTACCACGTGACCATGGATGGCTTCGTCGTTGGAGCTGTCGGTGTATGACATAAAATAAACAAGATGGTCAATTGAGAAAGTCGGTTTCCACTTAACTATTCCAAGAGTACTCTGTCCCAATCTCAAGTTGTTAGGAAATGCTTTAACTGTTTCAAATTTTCGCCAGTTTGATATTTTCAAGTTGATATTTTTGATTTTCAATAGGGTTCTACATGAACACATTCCGGTCCCTTATACCAAATTGCATGTTTCATATTTATAATTGTGGCCGTTATCATATTTACGTACAGACGACATCGACAGCGACAACGATAACAACGACGACGACGACGACAACGACAAAGGCATCGACTACGACAACACCAACGACGATGACGACGATGACAACGACAACGATTACAACGTCAAAAACGACGACGACGACAATCGCAACAACGACGACGACGACGATGACAACGACGATTACAACGTCAACGACGACGAAAACGACGATTACAACGTCAAAGACGACGACGACAACGACGTCGACGACGATGACAACGACGACGACGACGATTACAACGTCAACGACGACAACGATTACAACGTCAACAACGACATCGACTACGACAAAGACATCGACTACGACAACACCAACGACAACGACGACGATGACAATCACAACAACGACAACGATTACAACGTCAACAACGACGACAACGACGACAACGATTACAACGTCAACAACGACGACAACGACGACAACGACGACAACGATTACATTGTCAACAACGACATCGACAACGACAAAGACATCGACTACGACAACATCAACGACAACGACGACAATGACGACGATGACAATCACAACAACGACAACGATTACAACGTCAACAACGACGACAACGACGACAACGATTACAACGTCAACAACGACGACAACGACGACAACGACGACGACGACGATGACAACGACGACGACGACGATTACAACGTCAAAGACGACAACGATTACAACGTCAACAACGACGACGACAACGATGACAACGACGACGACGACGACGATGACAACGACGACGACGACGATGACAACGACGACGACGACGATTACAACGTCAACGACGACAACGATTACAACGTCAACAACGACATCGACAACGACAAAGACATCGACTACGACAACACCAACGACAACGACGACGATGACAATCACAACAACGACAACGATTACAACGTCAACAACGACGACAACGACGACAACGATTACAACGTCAACAACGACGACAACGACGACAACGACGACAACGATTACATTGTCAACAACGACATCGACAACGACAAAGACATCGACTACGACAACATCAACGACAACGACGACAATGACGACGATGACAATCACAACAACGACAACGATTACAACGTCAACAACGACGACAACGACGACAACGATTACAACGTCAACAACGACGACAACGACGACAACGACGACAACGATTACATTGTCAACAACGACATCGACAACGACAAAGACATCGACTACGACAACACCAACGACAACGACGACAATGACGACGATGACAATCACAACAACGACAACGATTACAACGTCAACAACGACGACGACAACGATGACAACGATGACAACGACGACGACGACGACGATGACAACGACGACGACGACGATGACAACGACGACGACGACGATTACAACGTCAAAGACGACAACGATTACAACGTCAACAACGACGACGACAACGATGACAACGACGACGACGACGACGATGACAACGACGACGACGACGATGACAACGACGACGACGACGATTACAACGTCAACGACGACAACGATTACAACGTCAACAACGACATCGACAACGACAAAGACATCGACTACGACAACACCAACGACAACGACGACGACGACGATGACAATCACAACAACGACAACGATTACAACGTCAACAACGATGACAACGACGACGACGACGACAACGATTTCAACGTCAACGACGACAACGATTACAACGTCAACAACGACGACGACAACGATGACAACGTCAACAACGACGACGACAACGATGACAACGTCAACAACGACGACGACAACGATGACAACGACGACGACGACGACGATGACAACGACGACGACGACGATGACAACGACGACGACGACGATTACAACGTCAACGACGACAACGATTACAACGTCAACAACGACGACGACAACGATGACAACGTCAACAACGACAACGACAACGATTACAACGTCAACAACGACGACGACAACGATGACAACGACGACGACGACGACGATGACAACGACGACGACGACGATGACAACGACGACGACGACGATTACAACGTCAACGACGACAACGATTACAACGTCAACAACGACGACGACAACGATGACAACGACGACGACGACGACGATGACAACGACGACGACGACGATGACAACGACGACGACGACGATTACAACGTCAACGACGACAACGATTACAACGTCAACAACGACAAAGACATCGACTACGACAACACCAACGACAACGACGACGACGACGATGACAATCACAACAACGACAACGATTACAACGTCAACAACGATGACAACGACGACGACGACGACAACGATTTCAACGTCAACGACGACAACGATTACAACGTCAACAACGACATCGACTACGACAAAGACATCGACTACGACAACACCAACGACAACGACGACAATGACGACGATGACAATCACAACAACGACAACGATTAGAACGTCAACAACGACGACGACGACGACAACGATTTCAACGTCAACGACGACAACGATTACAACGTCAACAACGACATCGACTACGACAAAGACATCGACTACGACAACACCAACGACAACGACGACAATGACGACGATGACAATCACAACAACGACAACGATTAGAACGTCAACAACGACGACAACGACGACAACGATTACAACGTCAACAACGACGACAACGACGACAACGATTACAACGTCAACAACGACATCGACAACGACAAAGACATCGACTACGACAACACCAACGACAACGACGACAATGACGACGATGACAATCACAACAACGACAACGATTACAACGTCAACAACGACGACGACAACGATGACAACGACGACGACGACGACGATTACAACGTCAACAACGACATCGACAACGACAAAGACATCGACTACGACAACACCAACGACAACGACGACAATGACGACGATGACAATCACAACAACGACAACGATTACAACGTCAACAACGACGACGACAACGATGACAACGACGACGACGACGACGATTACAACGTCAACAACGACATCGACAACGACAAAGACATCGACTACGACAACACCAACGACAACGACGACAATGACGACGATGACAACAACAACGATGACAATGACGAAGTACTAAACAGTATTACGAAAATATTTTTTTCAGTTTCTTGAGGTGAACCGTGTCGAAACGTGAACACAAGTAGAAAATTTTGTACTTTAACGAAAGTTACCCTGTACTTTGTATACTGGGAGAGTAAAATTGAGACCGATAAAACAATAAATCGTGCTTCAAATAAAAATTGTTTGGATCTTAGTGAACAATCCACAAATATATTTCAAATACAATATTGTCCTTGCTGATGTAATTGGTTAAATAAGTTGGTACTTTGTGTTTGTTTTCCTCGTCCATCGCTAACAATGTGTACACAAGTGAAGAAGATGTTTGGTTTTGGGTTAGGAAGTAGAAGTCACGGGAAGGGGATGGTTCTCCCCCAACTCTAAACGTGAGATCACTTTCAATTTAAACTGAACTTAATATTTTATTGGCAATGCTTGCGTAGAATGTATTATTTATTTTTATATTCAGTTTATATACTTAATGCCGTAATCGATATGTAAGCTCCATACGTTTGTGAGATGAGTATAAAGTTCGGTAAATTTTTCACTTATAAAAATTCGTCCTTATACAGTTTTTTACTGCGTAAAATGATTTTTACTCCTTGTTAGGTTCAGAAACATTGTGTAACAACTGTTTTAAACAAATTTACCCTACTGGATTAACTTTATTATTTCAATATAATTTCATTTCCTACAATGCCCAATAGACAATTTTTTGGTGTACATTTATAGGATCGTAAGTGTACCCAACCTAACAACTTGATAAATAATATTTTATCTACCCTATTTTATAAAATATTAATTTTATATATATTATTTATTTTCTGTCAAATGTAGTCTGTATTTGTATTTTACCTTTTATGTGGCTACATGTTTCACTGTCACAGGCAGCATCATCAGGCCAGCTTCTATGTCCACTCAAACACTTATATATACACAACACTTATTGTAGCACATATTTTCATACATTTTTCGTACACGTCACATAAATAAATAAATTTGTTCAACATTGCTACACTTGAGAGGTACCTCATTCTGGTGTATTTCCTCTAAGACTGATTTGGAAAGATAAACGTGCAGCTCTGTTCAAGTTTATCAGATTGTACCTTGTGCCCTACTAGATTTTCTTATGTCTCCTTGATTTTATGTTGTTGGCAAAATATTAGATCATAAAGGCAATTGGAAGCAAAATTCAATTTTTCATTTAAAGAATAATATATATAAAACAATATATGAAATATACGTAGTTCTAAGGCTATCAACAATGAATATTAATTTTGTATTTTAAGCAAAATATGGTTTTTATTAAAATGTCTTTTAAATATTGAAACAAATTTTGATATGGCTTATTAGTTCATCGTCGGAGATTCACGGACTATAAAAGCTTTATGATTTGTTCCATATAGTGTAAATTTGTTTTTTGAACTTTACCTATTTACTTTTCTGCACACACAGCCTACCCTAGCTTAGTATCCTACAATATTTCAAGTCCTAATATAAAATCGTGTCCAATATATTGGACAAGATTACACTGCCGTAGATTTCGCCTCACGCTCGACTTATCTTTTATATCGACCATTATTTTAGTCTTGTCTCCAAATAGAAGGGGAAGAGTGGGTGGGTAATCTTAAACTAAAGCTCACAAAGTTTCAATATGGAAGCTTCTTAAGTGTTTCTAAAGATCAATGGGTTTCTATTACGGAATAAAGGGTCAGCAAACTTCATAAGCCGAGATTTTTTGCCGTTGTTTGATACATGGGTTGACTTTGAAATTGATACCAAGAGAGGAAGTTTTCTCCTCTGTTTCTGCCCATTGTTATCTCTCTATAAATTTGAAATAGTTGGACGTTAGTATCAAATGGTATTCCTCTGTCAGTCCAAGCTTTATTTCATTCACTATCTTCCTCCGTTTCACTTTCACTATGTTTCTCTTGCTTTCCTACAGCTGTTGATTACAATTTTTTACATACATTCTTGCTATAGAAATCGACTACACTTGAACAAAATGATTAAAGCCAATTTTTGAGGGAAAAAAACGTGATTACGTACATTTTTGTATAACAGTTACGCTCAAATTTTTAATATGGATTAAATTAAATAAAAACCTTAACCGGATATAGTTAAAATAATTAAATTAAATTAACCCTAGATTACTACTCTTAGTTCATTGTTACGTGATCACTATTCATTCGTAAATTTTACTACTTTCTGTTTTTATTATTATTATTATTTTTTAAACTTTACTATAGTGTTGACTATTTTTTATATTAAATCCTCTATTGTTTTTAAGTGTTTTTAAAAATATTTAACAATGAACTCCTACATATTTTAACTGTAAAAAATGTCTTTTACCACCACTACAAGTACGTTTTAAAAAAATAATTAAACTGAAAAAAAAAATCGAAAAAAAATATAAATATTATTTTATTGGAAAAATTAATCGGATATTCATAAAATACATCATTTATAAGTGTTTAATTTATATAGAAAGAGAAAAATTATTTACAATAAGTTCATTAGGTAGAATGCCAAAAAATGCCAAAATTAGAGTCCTGTCTTCACTGAGAATCACATTCCTTGCAGTGATTAATATACACTTAGTAGCTAAATCAAACTCTTTGAACTCTAAAATCACTATTTACACAATAAACTATTTACAACACTAAAAAACGAACAATATAAAAACAATAATTTACAAAAAAATATTCAAACACTTAATAGTTAAAACTTACGCAAACACTATTCTTTCGTAAAATATACGACGTGAGCTTGAGTACGATAATAACGGTTCAATTTTGAGTTTAGCCGAAGAGACAGTGACCTCTATTCACAATGGCAGGAAGGTAAACAAAAAGACAGAGCGTGTCCTAGTAGTGTTCTAGGGTAAGACGATAAACCTTTCGGTCATCATCGCCTTATAAAAAAAGGAAGTAATGATTATAAAATAAGACCTATAGCTCTAGAATACACTACTAGCCTCAACGTCAGAAAATAATAAAAATTTCTGAAGAGAGAACTGATAGGAAAGATAAAAGAATGGAATCTAACCCAGGACTAAGTGAAGAAAGATGTAGATCCATTAGGGTTCCTAGCGCCCGTCACACCTTTAGCTCACTGTGAGCGAACCCCTACGGGGAAAATAATAAATGAGACAAAAATCCTACAAGAAAAACTGTTATATAATCCATTAATTTACAACCGTAAACTGATTCAGAACACCCCTTCTCATTCCTCTAGGGAACTTGGAGGAAACTTTTTAAATAGACTTTCTGATTGGAATAGACAGTTGTAAATTAGTTCTGGTTTCAACTTTTAAATTGTTTGACTTGAAATTTCTTCAATTCCAAACAAAAGAGAATCTCATTTTTTTGGTGTACGGAAAAAAAATTGAATAGGAATATTGAAATCAATTATTCCAAAATACTATTGAGTGGCATGTCAGAGAGTTTCTTCTTTGGTAAGCAAGTAAAATTTCCAAGTTTCTGTGTGTGTTTGCTAGGTTATTTTAAAGGGAAATAAAAAGATGAAAATGGACACTTAGATGCTCGCTTGGTAATATCCAGGGAACCTAGTTAAATCAAAACCTTTCTTAAAGTAGTCTTCTGTTTCCTCTCTCCTATAACTGGTTTCTCTTAAACAAGTTTTGTTATTTTCTGACCCTGACGCTAGTAGAGTATTCGAAGTCTTTATGTTTTGTTATTTTGTTCCTCTTTTATAAGGCTATGATGACGGAGAGGTTTTTCATCCCTAAACAAGGAAACAGGGAAAATTGGTCCAATACCTTCTTAGGCCCGGTACAGAAAATACGACACATATTTGAAGGTCGCAAGCATTACTCGATAATTATTTTGCAAGATAGATATCCCTAGCATGTTAAAACCGTTTTGTAAACAGTTGTATACCAGTACGAACATGACATCTATTGTAAGATATATGTATAAGCGACGCAATTGAACTATCTCTTTGCTCACTATCTTACGATAATTAAAAGTGGCAAAGATGTGAATGTAACCCTGAAGATTTTAGTTTCTTAATTTATTTCATCAATTGTGTTGAAAAATACCACTGTTTATGGAATTATAAATTGAGAGTTTACCATAAAACCGATCTGGTTGTTTTACCATTGCAGGCAAATTTAAAGACTTTCGAATAAAAAACATTTTTTTCAAGTTACGAATTGCAATAAGAAATGCAAAATATCAGTACACATCACGTAAAAACCTTTAAAATTCTTTTCTTGTAGAGATAGTTAGTTTGCAACCACTGAGAACTGTTGCGCGTTCATTAAAGTAAACAACTGCAAGCAATACCTTTTTCTTTCTTGTTTTTCAAATACCAATACATCACGAGATCTTCATATTCACTGGAAAAGCTGTGATTACAATTGATAAGCTGATTCAACAAAATATCTCCTGTTAACAGATCGTATCGCTTAGCATGCAGTAAAATTAACTTAAGATAAAAGTCGCCCATCGCAATGACCCTGCGAAAAAGTCGTATCGTTCTAATGTGTAGTCGGACTTTTAATTCTCCATTCGTTTTGATAACATATTTAGAAGAAATGAAAACCTCCGTAAACTATGTAGTTTTTTCAGTTAAGTTTTATTAAAAAAAAAAAAGAAAAAAAAGATTATTGACGCCATCGTGAAATTTACTTCATGTGATACAAAGAGATAGTCTGTATAATTAAAAATATGACAATTTTAGGCCATCAGGACTGTATTATAAATGACATGTATTATCTATTATTACCTTTTATCGGTCTATCTACAACCTTTTATTGAATTTAAAATTACCGGTTTCGACAGTAAAATTGTCATCATCAGATTTCTTTCCTCATGTAGTGTACCTAATTATCTAATGGAAGAAATCTTATATCAATTTAATTATCGAAACCAGTAATTTTAAGTTCAATAAAAGGATGTTGAACGATCTAAATAAAAATAAGAATGGGTAATATATATTACTCTATGTAATGCCAAACAGTTGGTTCGTTTATTTCACACATATATTTCACCGCCTAGTTTTTTGTTATTCTGGAGGTCTTAAAAGACTTAAAAATCATGTCTATGCTCAAACTGCTTAGATAAATTCTACATGAGATGTTCCATTATGAAAAGAAAGCCGTTAAATGTTAATTCAAGAATTACTGGTTCATCCACTTTCCATCAGTTAAAATGAGAAACTAGCAGTTTTTCTCCATCACATATTTTACTAAACTTTTTGTGTTCGTTTCCAATCTTGGGCACTTGTTTTTTTCTTTATTGGTCCATAGGAGATACAAATAATGCTATAAAGCAATGAATACTTTTGAAACAAATTAAAAACAAAGTTATACATCTTACGTATGCATTATATTTAAAGCTTATAATAGTTAAAATCAGCATTAATTTACTCTCTAGTAATACTTCGATTAAGGAACAATGAGTCTGAGGTAATTAAAATACATGTTTGGGTCTTAAAACACTTTATTTTAACACTTTACAAAAAGTAAACAAGGGGAGTACTGCAGCTGATTAACCTCATTATCATAATACATTAGTCATTTTAAAAATCAATCAATTATTGTGAACTTTATAAGCTCAATATTAACTGTATCTTTATCTAATCTGTATTCTATTTCTAATCTTATATATGGCTGAGTCAACATTTCTCTCACCTCTACAATGCCAAATATAGTTTTACAATCTAACGATTCAATGAGTTTAGAGTTGAAACAATTTGGCACAGTTTTTAAGTATCTACCACTTTATTGTGGCATTGAACTTTTCTATAAATCTTTCTAGATTTGTTTTATCGTGAATTTTTATATCTTGACTAATGCAAAATGAATTTAAACTTAAATAATTTTTCCTCATCAAAATTTAATTAATAAAAGTTTATTTTCAAAATTTCTGTAAATTAAAATTGTAAAAGTTGTTTAAAACTGAATATTTTGAAAAATATAATTCTTTTCCTTCCGAATACACTAATTTTGAGTTTAACAGTTACATTTAATTTTATACGGTTTATACTGTTTCCAAAATTACGGTTAAAATAAAACAAAATAATTAAAATCTCACCACAGCATATCTTAAAAGCTAGGAGCTGATTTTATTGTCCACTGTAACAGCATTACGCGTGTATATAACACAAGGCACTAAGGGGATATCTGAGAGTATCAGAACTTTTAATGGGTTTCTTGAATGTCTCAGACTTAGACTTTGAAACAATCGTTTTAGCAAAAGTTTTAAATTTAATTACAAGCTTGCTCGTGGGTTTACCTTTGTTACAGGTTTAACCATCACTTTTGTAAGTTTTTATTTTATTTGGCCGCATTTTATGAAACAGTCAAATTGGTAATGTATCCTTACTGTTACATAATTAAGTATTACAGTGGGGTAACGTATAGGATCTCTGTGGAATAAAATTAAAAATAAATATAAATTTATTAAAATAAAGTTAAAGAAAATTAATTTTATTCTATTTCTTAACTTTATTGAATAAATTAATAAAATATAATAAATTAATAAATAAAACAATTTATCATTAAATCTAATATAATAAAAGAGAACTAAGAGTTAAAAAAAACAGTTTTAAAATGATTTAGTGTTTTTTTTTGTTTTTTTTTTTTGCTTCTAGGCTATAAATCCATTAACATCATCGGCTTAAAGAAAAATAAAGACACCAGAACCTAAAATAAAGCCTTTGATACTCTAATATCGTCAGGGTCTGAGGAGAAAAAAATTGCTAAAGAGAGACCTAATAGGAAAGATGGAAAAAAGGATATAACCCAAGACTAGATGTAAAAAGGAGTAGATTCGCCTACGGTCCCTCGGGAATTCTATGTCCTTATTCACTACAAGTGTGTAATTATTATGGTTTGTAATTATTGACAATGTATAATGAACATTTTTACGCCTATAAGCACATTTAAAAAATGTATTTTAATTTTTATAAATAAAATGCTTTCAATTTTATAGATTGTTTTCGAAACCAAATGAGTCCATATCAACTAAATATTAGACTTAAGATTGTCACAGAAATAAAAAAAAAAGATTATTATAATAAAATCAATCAAAAGTTATGGTTTTATTAAAGTAAAAAAACCTCTATATATTTTGAATGAAAGAAAGAAATGATTATTTTTTTACTACCGAATTAGTTTTAATTTAAAATCCCTCAGGGTGTTTGTATAGTACGTAGGAGCTTGGCAATCCCTAGATACTCTAGCTCGATCTACACCTTAATGTAGTTTTTGGAGATCTCACTTATCGTCTTTCCTATTAGGTCTCTCTGACGAACCCTTGTTTTTATTGTTTTTTATATTACGATTATATTCAAGTGTTTCACCTTTAAAAAAACAAGAAAAAAAAATAATAAACCTAAACAGTACACAATTTGTGATAACCTGGTCATTTAATAGTATTGGAGAATAAAAATAATGTTATGTAATAAAAGTAACACTCAGAGCTCACATTAACAATACGGACTTGAAGAAACAAATAAACCTTTTTTTCCGTGTATTCTTTAGTTAGATCTCTCTCTCTCTCTCTCTCTCTCTCTCTCTCTCTCTCTCTCTCTCTCTCTCT
>CAUPSG010000346.1:0-36372 GCA_963513935.1 Aphrophora alni
AATTGTTATTTTCAAATATCTAATAAAAATCATCAAGTTTACAAACAAATACTTCTAGTGTTCGTAAAAGTACGAATTTTTATGTCTGAAATAACAAATTATTTACGCAAAAAGGGTTAAAAAAAACTGATTTTCATAAAAACGTTTCCCATATTTTCCTTGTTTTTTAAAGAAGAAAACTTCTTGGTCATCATCTCTTTAAAAAAGGAAGAAAAGTAAGATCCTCAGCCCTTAATATTCTTATAGCATCAGGTCGGAAGAGAACAAGAGTTGGTTAAGAGAGACCTGATAGTAAAGTTAGAGAATGGGATTTAGTCCCAGATTACGTAATATAATCCAGCTAGGATCCCTAGGATTGTCAACAGTTTCTATCTAATGACTCTCCTCCCAAGGTAATCACAAATCCCATCACTGCCTCCACCTTCCCGATGTTATCAAAGTAAGTTGTTTAAATTTAAAAAATAAAATAAAAAACGAGTAATAAATAGCCTTAATAAATTACGATTTCTAAATTCCTTTCTAACGTTCATTGCCTTCATGATCTCAGATCCTAGTCATTTTACTCTCAAAAGAATGCAGTTGTGTACATGAATTATTGTTACGGAAGTGCTGAGTACATTTACCTCAGACCGACAAGTTCTACAGTCATTTGGGTCATTGGTGTGGTATCCGGTCAGTTTGCTGCCGGAAATGATCCAGACTAGCCACGCCTCTTCACCACAATTAACTGTTTACTTTTGTCGGTTTGTCAATATCATTTGTATAAATCCGGAGTATTTGCGATGCGGTGATGTTCTATGACCAGGTGGGTTGGGTTTCATTGTCAATAGAAGGGTGTGTGTGGGCGGAACCGAGTCCTTTTTAAAAGAGGATACAGTTTAAAACATCGTGAATGATTGTATGAATTGCAAATTAATTAAGGTTTTGTTTTGATCGACGGAAAACTTTCTTTGTCAATATTTAACATTGGTAATGTTTTTTATTTAAATAAACGTTGTAAAGCACTCATTCACAATTGAAATAACCAATCAAAACTAAAAGTCGTCAAAAATGTTTGTTCTTTAATTGTCGGTTAAAAATTAAAACCAGTAATGGACATTGTCATAGATTGTGTTCATTATTTTATATAACAATATGTGTATTACATCAAATCTAAACTTGTTTCACTTTTCTCATAAACTCGTTTTAATCATAAATATTATATAATTAAGATGAAATCATGTTTAAATGACGGAGAACAAGTTGTGTTATGTTTTTAGGACGTTATTTCTTAACGATAATCTTCTATTACTTTCACTGCTTTGGGTTATATATCTTCACATTTCAACAAAAGTGTATGGATATCGGTACATTCGATTTAGAGAATTACGTCTTTTATAGCACCTCTAAAAGCGATTTTTTGTTTTTTTTGACAAATCACGAACTGGCTTTATTTTACGTTTGGTTTGAATCTTTAGAGGTTTGATAAGAGGTGTCATTATGGATCTTACCTACTCTGCCAAATATCTTAGTTTTTGAAAGTAACTATGAAGTTTCATCATTACCTTATTATATTTGTGTGTGACATAACCATTTAAAAGCAAAGTGATAGGCTTCATCGTGTTACATTCCCAACCCGATATTTTAGTTTTTGGAAACCACCGTTATTAAAATTGTGTTTATTTGTGGTATAACTATTTAAAAACAAGTTGATGGGCACCATCATGGTACTTATCCAGCCCAATATTTCCATTATGATTTTGTATTGACCTTCCTGAAAACAAAACCTTTTGCAAAATTTGATAAATTTCTTTAGAACCAATTTTGAGAAAATCCACATTTCGTTTGTTTGTTTAAATATAACCGAGATATTGGTTCACAAATAAGACTTAAACGAATTCTTGGTAATTTTCTGGAACATACAAAAAATCTTCATGGTCTTCCAGCATTTAGTTATAACACGTTATCTCGGATCATCGTGGTTGGGATCTTGGTTGCGTTATGATTGAATCTTTGGTTGCGCTTTGGGTTTCCAATGCAATCTTGGTTGCGACTAACTTCGATGACTAACCGAATTACAAACACCATGAAACTCAGAAGGCAGTGCACAGTTGTGATGTGCTGAGGCTGAAAGCTTTGTGACGAGGAATTGAGCAGTGAGGGTGTTTAGTGGAGTGTCCGACAACTTAACATGATCTGAGTCGAATCCTCGTAATTGTTACATTTATAAGAACATTTTTAAAACTAAATGTCGGTCTAAGTTTCGATCATGGCGTTTTCGATATTCTCAGGAAGGCCGGTACAACGGACCGCCGTAACTATAGGCTATGAGGTCTGTACACTTGGCCAGCTAGGCCTAGTTTCGATCATGGCGCTTTCGATATTCTCAGGAAGGCCGGTACAACGGACCGCCGTAACTATAGGCTATGAGGTCTGTACACTTGGCCAGCTAGGCCGGTACAACGGACCGCCGTAACTATAGGCTATGAGGTCTGTACACTTGACCAGCTAGGCCTAGTTTCGATCATGGCGCTTTCGATATTCTCAGGAAGGCCGGTACAACGGACCGCCGTAACTATAGGCTATGAGGTCTGTACACTTGGCCAGCTAGGCCTAGTTTCGATCATGGCGCTTTCGATATTCTCAGGAAGGCCGGTACAACGGACCGCCGTAACTATAGGCTATGAGGTCTGTACACTTGGCCAGCTAGGCCGGTACAACGGACCGCCGTAACTATAGGCTATGAGGTCTGTACACTTAGCCAGCTAGGTCTAGTTTCGATCATGGCGCTTTCGATATTCTCAGGAAGGCCGGTACAACGGACCGCCGTAACTATAGGCTATGAGGTCTGTACACTTAGCCAGCTAGGTCTAGTTTCGATCATGGCGCTTTCGATATTCTCAGGAAGGCCGGTACAACGGACCGCCGTAACTATAGGCTATGAGGTCTGTACACTTGGCCAGCTAGGCCGGTACAACGGACCGCCGTAACTATAGGCTATGAGGTCTGTACACTTAGCCAGCTAGGTCTAGTTTCGATCATGGCGCTTTCGATATTCTCAGGAAGGCCGGTACAACGGACCGCCGTAACTATAGGCTATGAGGTCTGTACACTTGGCCAGCTAGGCCTAGTTTCGAATGTTAAGACCTCCAAATTAATAATAATTATTAATTCATTAGGATCTGACTATCCAAGAGTGGTGTAGCTCTGACGTGGGTAAGGAAATTAAGACCTCACAGGGTATGGGCGACCACGTATTTCTTAGCTAACCTTATCTTAGATTAGCGATACCCTCGGTAACAAATAACTTAATTACCACGTTGAAATGGTTACGATAGCGCTCCATAGTATATATAATTTGTTACTAAATTACCAAAAAATAGTTTTAAGAGTTTTGTTAGCGGTGTCTCGATCATAATTACATATTATTATGCATAAACATATAAAAGAATCAGCTTATTCAAAAGGGATAAATATGTAGTATCATGTTAATATTTTGTAATAATGGTTGGAAGATATTTAATATACAAAAGTTTTAACAAACGCCATTTTGAAACTGTTAAGTGAAAAATTATATTATTTCGTTATTCACTGTAAATTGATCGTATAAAACATTGTACAAAATATGGTATCGATTAGTGAATATTGCAAATATCTAAATATTGTTAAACATAATCAACAAAATCCTAGACGCATCGTTGTTTCGAGTGCTTTACAGAAAACTGTTGAGATGACATTTATAGCGACGAATATATTTTTTGGTTAGTATGTCTATTGTAAATTGATTTTTGAGAAAGTTTATAACAGTGTAATTATTATTTATTTCTAGACACCTTGTACATAAGTTTATAAAGTAAATAGATAGTTATATAAAATATGCGAGATGGGACAACAACGCAAATTAAATTAGACAATTTTAATGTAATTAAAACTATGCTTTTTATTAAAATTGCAAATTTATCTACATATTAATTTTTAATCTAATAAAGATATTAGAGATGATGCGGATGAAGAATGAAGAAAGAAATACACGTTGTGCAAGAGAGAGGGTGAATGGAATATCGCGATTTTGTATTACTTAATTAGAAAAATGTTGATCCAGATGCTGTGTGGAAATATAAAACCAGTTTGGATTACTTTTTAGTAATTACAGTCGTTGTGTATTAAATAACAACCAGTTTAATTTATCCTTCTAATTGAGCCACTTGTAATATTCTTGCTCTGAGATGTGAGGTTGTCTCATTTGTGTTAAATATATTTTGAATAGGCTAGTAATATAAATAAACGTTGTGAAAATTTTGTACAAACTTTGTAACACAGACATCGCCAAAACAAACCGAAACAACCAAAAATGTAAGTATATTAAAAGTGAAAATTAACAATGGAGAATATATTTATATATTTAAGTAGGTCCTGAACTTGCTTTAATCGTCCCGTAACCGCTTTTTTTGACGATGATCAGGGTTGCATTTTGTTTGTAAACTTATTTAATAGACTGAGGGGGGGGGGAGTAACTCCTCCTTCAGTTTTTAACCAATTTTGACGTTTGAGGTATCGTTGGTTAGAGCTCAACGTTTCTGCCTAATTTTCAAAAACGTAAGGGAGGGAAAGTAAAAGGGTTGAAAGTTATTAACATTAACCCCATGGTAATTTTTATTAAGGAATTTATAAACATCTGTAATTAAACCATTTCGCTTTATATTAAAAATTTGTTCTTAGGAAGAGAGAGAAAAAAAAACATGTGTTAAACTACACCAATGAAATAATATCAGCTGTTATTGATTTCAACAAAAAAAAAAAAATAAAAAAAAAAATAATAATAATAATGCAAACTAAATAAAACTGTGGTTATTTGCAAAAATTATTGTTATCTGTGTTTATTTGTTTTTGACAAAATATGGTATTTATCAATACGTTTTGACTGACTTGTACAATGTTTTAAAATGAAGTTAAATTTTGTAATGTTTTTTCTATGAAATTTTCCAATTACTAAAACTGTTTTTCGTTATACTTTTAATAGTAACAATGCCTCCAATTAGAGAGAACAGAAACTTATACAGAAGGCGTGTTTATAGTCGCAGCTACATAAGAGTGGACTTAACTATAAGGAAACGAACATTGATCCGTATCAACGAGGACTAAAGATGCCAGCCCAAGTTATACCATTTGCAATTTACGCTTTAAATGAATTTACAACAGCGTTTAAATTAAACATATATATAGCTTATTATATTCTTAAACCGTAATACATTTTTAACTTGCGATTTTTCACACGTATAAATGGGTTATCAATCGTCACATTCCATCAAAATTTGAATAAAATCGTTAAAACATTATATAAAGTTCGTCTCAGGGAGTGTAATCCAACCGGCCACCTATAAAAGAAAAACTAACCGTATTATCCTTAAAAATGGTTGGAGTAGTAAGGATTATCAAGTGCTGGCGATTTTCTACCGTAATTGTAACAGAGATAGTTACGACCGACAAGGGTTATGCAATTTTTAAAGCAGACCACGTTTCCCTTTACCAATTGGTAATATGTAAGTAAACACTAAAATAGTATTTCAGGTATATTTAGTATACTAACGGTTTAAACTCATTATACATCTGGTTTGGTTTATCAGTGACCTGGAGTGCTTATTGGAATAATTGCTAATATAATTAACGGCCCACTCGCTTACCTGACCACTAGTTCCACAATTATTGGTGTAACCATAATTGTATAATCACCCACATTCCATAAGTATAACCAACCACCGCATCCTGAAGAAATATTAGACTTAATTTTTTTAAATCTACAATTTCATTGCCACTCACGTGGTTATTAATTGACCACATATATTTAATATTTATGTAGTTATTAAAACAAAAATCTGATTAAAAACTTTGATTATTAAAAAAATTGAAATCGTTCAATGTACACATATAAAGATTAAACAAATGTATTCTACACACCAACGTCTACACTTTCCAGAAAAAAAAATAAATACGCGATTTATGTAAACACAAATTACCTGACGATTCTATTAAGTGTTACTCGAGAATATCTTAAGTAAATTTTGTTTAGAGGTCTCAATAATTACGAAATTCATTTCGGTAGACAAATAATAGTAATTTTAAAAGTCAATTTCGGTTCAAATTCAGACATTTCCAACGCACAAAAAATGTTTTCACCTTTAGGCGAAGAATTATCGGGACACTTCAAAGTAATGGTGCGGTGGAGAAGGCATCAAACAAATATTTAATGATGAAATTTCAGACAATTGAAATAATGTCATCAATTCATCAATGTTTGTTTCAGGCAACAAAGTTATTAATGTTTGTGCGTATAAAAAAACAAATGTACCATATATTATTTTTACAATCCTACAAGCTAAAAATAGGGGCAATCAGTGTTTCGACAGCATTCGGGAGACTAGACGCGGGACAACGGTCATGACCAAATCGGCAACTCTTGTCAATACTGAGACCGAGATGACAACCCTCGAGACGAGACTTATCCTTCATGAAACAAATTAACTACTCAAACTTGTTATTCACTGATTAACCGCTATAAATCAGACGTCTTCCTATATCTCGTCACTTTTATAACAATTCACTATAATTAATAAACTACTGAAAATGTAAACTTTACAAATTGTATAGCTCCGAATTGTATTCTATAAATGGTCTAGACGGTAGTTTGGACATTTGTGAGAATACGGAAATAGAATTATGTGTCAAAAAATGAATAGATACGTACAAATCAAATTTCAACAACTCCGGTTCTCCTTTTTTGCGATCTGACGGACCTACTTCTCAACAGGCAGGCTTAAACAGGCTCTAAGAAATATTTTGTTAGACTCGTTTGGCTTTATAATTAATAGTGTATTAAAAAAAATTCGATTTTTACCTTTTCACTCTATTTTCTCTATACTACGTATAAAAAGAATAAAAATAATAAAATAAAAAATAGTAAGAAAAAAGTTGTTACTATTTGGTTGCTATTGCCATTATTTATTATTTTAAGTTTTCAAATTGTAATGTGAACGTATCTGTATTTTTATATGTTAGTTTTTAGCAAGTTTTAAGGTTAAGATTATTTTTGTCTCTTATTTCAATTTGGTTTCTATATTTTTTTTAGTTTAGTTATTTTTTCTTTTTTACATTTTCTTTTTTTACATATTTCTTGTCTATGATATTTTCTATTTTGTTTAGTTTTCATCATCACTATTTATTATTATTGTTATTTTATTAACTCTTATTTGATGTTCTTCTTTTATATATTGTCTTGTATTATATTTCTATCTCTATTTTTTCTGTTTTAATTTTAACAGATTTTAACATTTAGCTTATTATCTCATTTTTTAAATTTTATTTTAAAATTATTTTATGTTTACTGTTTCTGTTATTTTTTTCTTCTTCATATTATTGTTATCTGGTGATGTATTTGTATGATTTGTGAGTATGGGTTTGGTTTTCCTTTATTGTTATGGTTATTTGTATGTATTGTATACAATAAGGTGTATATTTATTACGTGTATTGTAGATTTATCGTTCTACGCTGTTTTTATAATGTTTCCTTCACGTCATATTTTCACTTGTAATTATTATTATTTTCTCTGTTTTTTTTTTTTAAATAATTTATTTCTTTTTTACTATTATTTTATTTGTATTTTGTTTTACTTGTATTATCCTTTTTGTATAATCCATGTACACATGTGTTTGTGTATATAGGTTAGTTTTACATATTTTATTATGCTCGTGTGTTTTGTTTGGCCTGGGGGGGGGGAGAGGTGTTACCAGTTCCGTTGATGAATAATAAGTACTGGATTGGGTATATTAATTTTGTATATATGATTAGGGTATTGCAGTGGCATTATATTAAAATATATTGTGATGACATTAGGTTTTCGGTGTGGTCAAACTGCTTCCTCTTGTTATATGTGTGAGGCAGTCACAGTTCAGTGTCAGTAGGTTTTTAGTGCATTTAGCAACTGAGGATGATAAGTTAGTAATTGTAACTTCGTCTTGAATTTATATTGTAGAAATAAAGTAGTTATTATGAGAAATGATGTTTTAATTAATTCTTTGATTGAAATTTCCACAAGTGTAGCTCATTATAGTTGATTAAAAATAAATATAAATAAACATTGAGCTTGGCTTTTCAGATGGTCAGTTATAGTTTGATTATTGTAGTTTATGTATTACTGAATATGCCAATATTGTCCTTTGAAATGCGTTAATATACTCATTATTTGAGAGATATTTTGTTCAAGTTATATTTTAGTTTAATAATAAAATAATCACTGTCACCAGATTTTAGTGTTTGGCCTGTTTTCGCGTATATATTAGATTTGGTCTCATTGCAGCTGGTTTAGTGCCCGGACTTTTGTGTGTGGCTGGTTTTACTGATCTTCTTTAAATAGAATAATTTGGACAGCTTGTGTCAGGATAGAAACAGTTCTAGGTTAGGCTAGTGAGCACAACATGACTACTTTGTTACAACCAACCCATTTTGGTCTTGTTCAACTGGAATTCCCACAGAAACCAAACAATTAGTTGTAATGACGTATACATACCTAACCTAACCAATACAATTTGGTCTTGTTCAACTGGAATTCCTACAGAAACCAAACAATTAGTTGTAATGACGTATACTTACTTAACCTAACCAACACATTTTGGTCTTGTTCAACTGGAATTCCTACAGAAACCAAACAATTAGTTGTAATGACGTATACTTACTTAACCTAACCAACACATTTTGGTCTTGTTCAACCGGAATTCCCACAGTAACCAAACAATTAGTTGTAATGACGTATACTTATTGAACCTTACTAACCCATTTTGGCCTTGTTCAACACGAAGCCCTACAGTTACAGAACAATTAGTTGTAATGACGCACACTTTCATAACCTAACCGACCTAATTTTGGGCTTGAACAATTCATTGTAATCAGGTACACTTTACAATACCTTTTTGCATCAGATCGAATGATAATCCCAATTTGAATCCTTTCAACACACGGTTCTAAAACGCCACATTTTTTTCCCTGGAAATAAGTTAAAACTTCCTTTCCAGTAATAAAATTTAATATTTATTTGTAAAAGAAATATTTTATTATACAAGTTGTAAAGTTATGGCTTATCTCGTCCTAGTTTTAACCAGTTCGTACTGTACTGCAAGGCATACAACAATTACTATTGTATATTATGTTCTTTGGGGCTTTATATTACAAGGTTTAATTTCAACAACAATTTACTGAAGTACACTCGTAAAACAAGATTTTATCTTTCACATTCTATTGTACACCCTTCACAAATTGTTGCTATCGTTAGTTTTCGTGTCCTCTATAATTGTCTGTGATACTATTGCATGAGCACGTTATGAATCTCTTTCTGAGCTCTTTTGTAGATCTAACCGCCATCTTGCATTCAATGTCCTTAAGAACAATGTTAAATGCGTGAACAGATTAATGGAAAAGTTTGTGCGAAATTTCGTATGTAGTTATTTTTTTAGTTTTAGTTTAAATTATGGTTTATTTTGATGATAGTTAAATTAAAATTAGGAAATTTATAAGTTAAAATATTGACTATGTAAACAATGTAAAAAGACCATCAACAGTTGAATTTAGTTATCTTTATAATGATATTAATTCCAAATGTGTTCAGGAATCTTCGTACAAGAAATGCGAAGCCCAAAATATATAAAACACTGATGCGACCAGTTACATTTGGTGCAAAGATTTGGACCCTGAAAGTATCACAGATAAATGCCCTCAGAGTCAATAAAAAACCCCTCCAGGGCTTATTTATAGTGTATAGGATGTTGCAATCCCAAGGGACCCTAGATGGATCCCTTTCTTCATCTAGTCTTGTGTTAAATCTGTCTCATCTTTCCTATAGTTTGATCTTTTCCCACCCTGACGTTGTTATGGTATTCAAGGGTAAGTGGTTCTTTAGTTTGTATTCTTTTATTTCTTTTTTTTTATAAGACGATGGATGACAGCGAGGTTTTGCCTTTTATTCACAAAAACAATAATTGGTTTAGTAGGATTGTTGAAGAATGAGATATACCCCTATTAACTTCGTTAAGGGCTTAAGGAAAAATGTGGTTTGGAGATGTGGAGCGAATACCAGATCCTAGTAGATTGTTGAGATGAGTATTTCACCACACTAGTATAAAGGGCCGAACATGACGTAAATGGAGAGATAATATTGCTGCAACCCTTACGACTATGAAAATAGAAAAATGGAGGAGACGAGATGTAGTTAGTGAAGATTAGAAGCTGATTTATTGTGGAGATGTACAGTCAAAAAAGTGACAAAATATGACGAGGAAATTTGCTTTATAGTGGAAACATATTCACAAGAAATTTGTGTGATGGGAAAATTTGAGTCATGTGGGAGTTCTATTTAAAATAATATAATGTTTGTTCATTACTGCAGAGCCTTATAATTGTAAATCTAAGTTTGATGTTTTTTCGTTTTAGACCATTTTAAAAAACAACTGCTTAAAATAATATCTATCAGTGTTCCAACTTTCTAACATTTACGCTATAAACCTGCAGTAATGTCTAAAGATCAAAAGACTGATTTTCATACTGTTTCTACAAATCTATCATTTGGTGGTCCTTATTTAAGTATTAAAATAATTCTTAGGCTATATTTAAGTGGAAAGTTTAAAATTTCTAGTTTTATAGTAAAAGACATTGAAATGCGTATTTTATGTAATGTTAACGTTGACAATTAAATTAACAATCCTGATGAAACCGTGAAGTTATATATTAATGACTTATAATTATTGTTTTATAATTGAAATTATGACAGGATTATAGAGGAAGAAAGAAGATGGACTTTTCACATCCTTAGATAAATTTATTGCACCCACTAAATATTTTACCATGATATATATGTATCAAATAATTATTGTATATAGTTAAGAGTCGCTACAATATTATGAGCATGATTAACTTAATTGTCTAATCACTGGCAATGCAGTTCAATCTGTAGATACACTGAACTGATTTCGTTGAAGCAATGAAATTAGTTTGAATTTTAATGCAGGTTTGGCTAGTAAGAAAAGTAACAAAATAGTTTACGATAGGTTCAAAAAAGGCGAGTCAAATTAAAATTTTTAACAGAATTTTATTTTGAGGTTTATATGGTACTAGTAATAGTGATGGGGGGGGGGGTAAATACAATACAACCTCGATAAATTGTGCCCTCATACTTTTTCTAAGACGAGAAACCAGTCCACCACCAACCCCCTTAGAAAGTGTAGCTCATGAAGAGGTTAAGGGTAGGCATCTCGTCTACATCAATCTAGTACCCTACCAGGCTTCTAGGCCTTCATTACTGCACCGCATTTGAATAATGGATGGTGTCGGGTCTCCTCCCCCGGCAGAATCTTCAGAGCAAATAATTTATTTAATCCGATCCTAAGGTGTTCCCTGAGTCTAGAACACACAGGTAGAAACCCTGTTAGTGTTTTCAGTTTATCCTCATGCATGATCTCGACCTTCTTCTGTGAATCCCCACTAGTTCTTTAATCTACCATAGCCCTGGTTTGTAAAATTAGACCCCTGCCCCACTCAGACCTCTTGTTGGTGGGTCATCTATCCCATGAGGTTGTCCTAGTAGACAGAATTTCCCACTAACTTTTGTGAAGAACTAAAAACAAAAATCTAAATATTATAGGATCTTTTAGTCTTAGAGATAGAATTAATAATAAATAGTCCAATAATTCCATTGTATTACAAGTGAAATGCATCACAGTCTTTGATGTGTTCTTCCACTCAGACCTTCCTCTTGATTGACTAATTGGAATCTACTAAAGCACTTGCTTCCAATCCGTGAAAAGTCTTCCATATAGGATGATAGATCCACTTTAGGTCAATACATTATTTTTACAAAGGAAATAGTTTATAACTTTTTTGTAAAAAATAAATTGAGAAGTATTCCAATCATTATAGAGTATTAATATTATTGTTCAGTTAGAGCGCTCCATATTGTCACTATACGACTTATTTCGCGCACAACGATTTATTGTAACAAATAAATATTCCCAATATTGAGAATATAGTGTTCCAACTTCGCCTCAACTCTTCAGTACATTATAGAGTGACGAGAGCGCAGGTTTTCACATTAATTTGTTTTTTGATACCCAGACATACTTTTTCGAGTTGTTTAATTTGTGTTAAATGGATTTACTAAAATACAGGTAATGGGAAAGTCAATTGTAAATATCGTTGATTGTTATTACATTACTAGTAAGTAATAAGTAATATGTATATGTATTATTATATACTACTAATTATGAAAGCATTTTAGTCGTGCCAATAATTTTCTTTTGAAAGATACCTTCGTCCTACCCGTGGTAAAATGCACGAGTCGTTACTTCATTCAACGGAAAGTAAATTGATGAAGGTTATATGAATAGAAACACAACAAGGAAGCCCGCATCGAGTGGAAGTCTAACAACGACAAAGTCCTGAGTCAATGACTTGAGCACAACGAGAGAAGGCTTTAAGGAGTTTTATGTGTTATCAGTGGATGCATTAATAAAAATTACAGATTTGATTTCCATGTAAAGTTTATCCTAAATTTTTTTCTCAATTTCTTTGTGGATGCACAAACAGACAGACAGATTTTAATCAAATTTGATAAGTGGACATATTTTGGTCACATCATGTTTTACTTTAATCAAAACATTTTATAAATAAAAATATGGAGAAATTTGCCATAAGAAAAATATAAAATTTCGATTTTCTGAAAATTAGCAAAACTATTTTATCAAGGTCTCTAGAGACATAAACAAAACGTATTAGTTGCCATTCTTTGAAAATAAACCGGTTAGTGTGTAAAAAGGTAAAAAAAAAAAATTAATTAAATCCGCCAAGGATGTAATTCTTTATATGATATAATCTGTCAAAATTGGCTTTAAAAGATTTTGTTTAAATATGAATGAAAAGTAAAGACTAGTAATTATATTTAATGAGAGGCAATGCTTGTTTTTGCTCCTTCAATAAACTAGTTTAAAGCTTAAATATTATTACTTAATAGCTGTGATCAAAATTAATTATTTTTTTTCAAATATTTTTGAAACATAATTTATTTTTTCTCACAGGTTTGTGGTATTAAGATGTATAGACAT
Organism: Aphrophora alni; assembly: GCA_963513935.1. Lineage (NCBI taxonomy): Eukaryota > Metazoa > Arthropoda > Insecta > Hemiptera > Aphrophoridae > Aphrophora > Aphrophora alni. Next base: position 13,117 of record CAUPSG010000346.1, read on the forward strand.
CTTACTAACATTTTAAAGAAATTCAAAACGTTCTAATAAAATCCCACTTGGAGAAAGTGACACAATTAATTTAGGCTATATATAAACATTTATCAGTGCCATAAACATAAATAAAAATGTTTAGTTTAATGTAATTATTTGAATAGCTGATTTTAATATTTTGGTAAATTAAATATGAGGCTACGTTTACATTGTTGTTCATAACGACATTTAAGCTACTATAAATACCTTGACCAAAAACGACTAGGGTATTACCTACCTTTAGTATTTTAATTTTTTTTAAACTGACAAGAGCATTTATTGCTTTAAATTATATATGACACTATATGCTACTTTTTACTTTGAAAATGTCAGCTTTTAAAACGTGATAAGTCTAAAAAAAAAATTGAATTGTTTAAATAATTGCTTAATAAATTAAAGTAGAAAAATAATAGGTTCCTACATTGAGATGACCTCAATAGTTTATTACATTCAATGTGGGTGTGGTAGTATTTAAAAAAAGTAATTCCGCATAGCTTTTGTGAATAATTGGACATAAAGGACACAAAATAAAAAAAACTGACTCTGCTACTGAGCTCAGCGTTTTTATTAAACACTGATTAATTGTGTGTCATGTTACTATAATTGAAACCAAAGATGGTAAATTATTGATGTAAGATGGAGCTTCTTTAAATGTAGTCTTAAACAGGAAACAGCAAAGCACCCGATAGTACTAATAAATTTAATACAATTTTATTAATCCATTACCTCACAAAACTAATACAAAAAAGATAAACAAACAATTAAGACAACCCGAAACAATACATAAAAACTTTCCAAAAACAAAACAAAATTAAATGATCCTTTATAAAAAAAAAAGCTACTGCTGAGGAGGTATTGATAAAATACAAACTCAAAAGGGGTTAGTAAATCTTCGAATAAGAATACAATGATCGGAAAAGAATTGAGATTGATAGGCAATCCCTCAAGACAACCTTGTTAGAGAAATTTGAAATTTATTAAAGTACGTGTCTACCTATGTAGTGTTGTCTAAGAACATCGAATTACCTCTTTTCATTTGAGAGCGCAAGCCATCGTGGAACTTACATATGGGATAGACCCATTGAAGAACATGGTGGTGAATTTGATACAAGCGATCAGATATAAATTTAATTTGATCTCAAATTGTAACGATGAAAATTGTGAAAAATGTAGGCAATAGGGGCATATTTTAACTAATTAAAAATAAATTTGAGCCAAATAAAATAAAATAAATTTTGTATAAACAAATCGGTTATAATATATAAAACGCTATTGGTGTGTGCATATCTATAAATAAACAGTGTAAAAACATTACAGAAACTTTTTAATTCATCCTTTCTTGTCGTTATCCACAGAAAAACAACCAAAAATATTTGTCACTAAAAATGCCAGTTCGGTAATTGTGTCTGTCAAAAAGTGAACTATGGACGCCATCTTAAAAAAAAAAAAAAAAAAAAAAAAAAACTATATAGAGAGTAAAATTGTTTCATTTGTGCCAACGCATCCCCAACGTAAATATCATTTGATTAAAATTGAACATTTTAATGACTGTGATCAATATTAATTATATTTGGTCTCATTGCAGCTGGTTTAGTGCCCGGACTTTTGTGTGGCTGGTTTTACTGATCTTTAAATAGTAGTCTAATTTGGACAGATTGTCTCTGGGTAGCAACAGTTCTAAGCTAGTTTAGTGAGCACAACATGACTACTTTGTTACAAGTTGTCGCTTACGCCAGTAATCCACTTTTTTGACTATCGTATTTGATTAAAATTGAACATTTTAATGACAGTGATCAAGGTTAATTGTTTGCTTATTACTCCTGAACCGCCTTTTCGTACTTTATACATGGAGTTGGGTAATTATTAATCTTAATTATTCAATAATATTTGAGAAAAAGTCTTTCGTAACAGCCACACGGGCGATTTTTTGTTTTGAGGCCAGTAAGTAAAACCAAGGAGCTCATAATTTCAAGCGCTTGTCTGGCCGTCTGTAAGTCGCAATCATATATACTGATAAATCATATATAACTCTTATTTTGCATTTATAATTTTTGTATTGTCTCACATAGAAAAAAATAAGTTAATATATATTTTTAAAATGCTTTCAAAGCTCATTTCTTTTATCTAAGTACGTCACAATTTATCAAAATGTCGATAGTATAACTTAGTATATTTGAATTCATCGAAATATTACAGGTAAGTCGAAGTATATTAAAATATATCACTTATATCGAAATATATCGAAGAGTAACATAAATCGTAATACAACAAAGCTATCGAGATATGCTGTACAAAAGTAACAATGAAATATTATATTGACTTACAGTGACTCTGAGTAATTAACAGGTAAAAACTATCGAATTGAAAATTTTTATTTTTGGAAATAATAATAATAATTTAATTATGTGTGGGGTATCAATGAAAGTAGAAGTTATTCTGATTACGACTATTTATATGTTTATTAAACGAAGTCATGTGGTTTTAGCACCTGCTTGACCCGAGATAAATCACGTTTATCATGTAGAAATGACGACTAATTAGTTTTGTTTGGATAATTTATAAAATCGTAATTTTGTGATTTTTTTCCTATCGTGGATACTCCCAAATGTTGAGTTATCGAAACATTAAAATAAAAATACTGATACACAGCAAAAATATGTTAATCGCGTTTCGATTGTAGAGGACTGCACAGTTGACAGATGATAGAAAATATTGTAAAATACACTTCTTTGGTCTTAGAGAAGCCCAAAACGGATATGTCCTCACGACGTTAAGTTTTTGACATTACATAACATTCTCCATAGGCTACTGTGTATAAGTGGGAAAGTAATATGGAAAAATATCTAACCCTAGAATGAAGTTCCGAGTGTCAGGATCGATGCACATGTGATGGTCCTAGCTTTGATTAAATACTTCAGATTGTAGCCAAAACAGGTCAAAAGTTAATAATTGTAAATATTATTATTATGATTAGGTTAGACATAACATTCCATCCTCAGAATAGCCCCATTGCAGGATAGTTATCAGTGTTCTCTCACATTGCACTTCCGCTTCTAACGGAACTTGCACAAATGCATCTAGTTTGAGTGCAAGAAAAAATGCGACAATACCAGTCTAGCCATTAGTGGGACATTAAAAGGGTAGCCATTGTAAACGTATTACGACCAAGTGTTAAATGGGCGCTAACTACTTTAATGGGCAATGGCAAAGGAATTACTCCCCCCTACTCTTGAAAGCACTGAGTACTCTCTCATTACTCGTTGGAGGATGGGATAAAAATCAATATTACAGTATTGTAGTTACCCAAGAAGATATCTGTTAAATTCGCTCCTTGGGTGGTTTAATACATTCAACAAATCCTTCATTTGGCTACTAACTAACATACGACAAGATTCAAAACAGAAAGTCATAGACCAAGAAGAAAGAGTAAAATACGACTACTATACTGTACCCTTAAAGAAAATTATCTTAAGTTTACACCTTGCATTATGATTAAGATTTAATATTCATTGGGATTTTATTGTGATAATAAACTGACCGCCTTATTAAAACACGGACCGGTATAGTGACCTCTGGTGGGCATCGGTGGCTGGTGACCCAATAAATTGTAAGCGTAAACGATCAGACTACTGTTTATATTTTACTCAAATTCGTTTAGGCATGTATATAAGTAACATAAAAGTTATAAAAAAATATTTAAGGAAATTATAGGGAGCATGCAACACTATGAAACGAGAAAAAGTTTTAATTAAATAAATGAAAATATCAATAAAACAGTAAAGAAGTAGTTTTTAAATTTTATAGTGAATTAAAAACTTCCATGTGGAAGAGTTTTAGAAAAATGTACAAATTAGGTTTCCATTTTGTACGACTGCTCGTTAACACAAAACTATTTAATAAATCAGATTACACGCACCTAATCGGGGCTGCGTTCGTGTCTTGGATACGTATAGTTTTGTCGACACTTTAAAATGGAAAATACTTTGTGGATCTACCATTCGACAATGCAATCGATGTCAGTTTTTTTGGAAATGGGTTAGTAGTCAGAAATACACCTTTTGTGGTGGAATAATCAACAGATATTTACATCACTTTATATGTTAACATTGTTTATCTTCCATGAAGGTTTGTATTACTGCTAACCGTCTAACCAAATCTCACATAATAAAGCGGGCTTTCAACTTTCATCTTTACGGTCTGGAAGTCACCGTTGTAAAAACTCTTATTGTCTCGTTGTTTTTTGGCAAATTATTTGGTCCCGGATTGCGGTTTTATTATGATTATTTCCTGCCATTAAATGCATTGTAATATCTTTTGAGAGTTTAATGCGATTGCACTGGTAAAATATTACATTTGATATGAAGTTATTAACATGTTTAAAACTGGATTTTTTATACTCCTGCCACACACAGACACACTGAGTAATTATCTAAATGTATATTGTTTGAGTAATTTCCGGTTCTCGTTAAATATCTCTAATTATGCCTGTACATTGTGCTTGTATGAATATTTTGAGCGAAATAAAATAAACATTGCACAAATATTAAATATATTTCACGTGAAAAAATGTACACATGCACGAAAACAGCAACACAAGAGTGGCCAACAAAAATTAAAAACTGTTTTCTTATGTTTAACTGTATTTTTAATAAAGCGCATTAACCTGTACATTTAATTTTCCAGAGGACGATTTCAATTCTTTATTATTTTTTTACTTCAGTTGTGGTGAAATCAATATATTTTTTTTAGTTCGAGAGATCTTGCAGCACATCGGATAAAATCTCTTTTGAAAGTTTCTAATTTTTTGAAATTTTCGACGCCAATAAAATCATTTTCCGAAATACGATCAATAAAAATGTCTTATTCTCCATCATTTTCTGAAAAAAATACAAAATTTTCATCATCGTATAATGTCTGGTATGGACTTTATAGCGATTGAAATACCTCATGAAAAGCAAATGAAATTCAACTGTCTCTAAATTGGCCTAAGCAGTTTTTAGACGGTACACTTTTCCACTCAATCCGCGATAACATCTAACCAAATAAAGTGATATCATTGAAATAAAAACAAATTGGACTTACATATTTCCAATATATATGGGAATTGTTTCACGTTTATTTAAAAATTCTCCAATCTTAATAAGGAAAGGAATTTTTCGAAAATCGAAAAAGTGTTAAAGTGTTTGTCGCAAAACTTTTGTCTCAATAAAAAAACTTTTTCTTCCGATCACTGTCATACTTCGACTATCTGTTTAGATAGACTTTACCATTTTTTCAACAGATGTATAATTTCATCCACGTTCAATGCCGGGGACAGTTGTTAGAACGATGTAACCCTCTGATTTCGACTGTTAAAAATCAACAGTTTTTTGACTGTGCAATTTTCCACTTTAACCGTGATAACTTTTAACCCAATAGACTAATTGAAACAATGTTGTTAAACCCAACAGTGAAACAAAATAAATTCGATGCAAAATATTTCAAATATATGAAGGAATAATTTTTCAAATCTATATTATTTTTTCTACAGTTGAATTTTTCGAAAATGGAAAACCGCCATTGACACAATATTTTTTGGCACAAGAAAAAAAAATCTCCGATCACTATTAAACTTCTATTTGTTATTATTTTCAAAAAGGATATTTGTGCAACTTGAGACGATTTTGACAAATGTTTTCTCTTCTCCATGGACTCAAAATTGCGTGCAAAATATCTACTTTTTAATATCGATAAAGACGTTATTAGAGGTAAGTTTCATCGCCAACAATTTCTATGCAGAACGTGACATTTTTATCCCGTAAAATTACTGTTTCGATTTTATAGCGTAGCAAACACACCATCTTTCGGCTGTCTCAAAATGAGATTTTTCACCTAAACCTCTATAACTTTTCACCTGTTGGACTTAGTTTCATTAAAAAAAAAAAAAAAAATAATAAATAAATGTAAAAAATTAGTCCTATATAGGGGAAATATTTTTAAGTTTTTATTAGTTTTTCTCCAATCATTACAAGGGATTGAATTTTTCTAAAATCGAGAAACCACTACAACGTTTAACGTTTTGGCCCTTAATTAATAATTTTTCTACTATCAATATCAAACTTCGGCTATCTCTTAAAGTTTGCAAAAGGGATAATTCGTAATAATATTTTGGTAAACTGTAAAATTAATTATCACGATTAACAAATAGAAAGTGTTACGTAGAGTAATAAAAGTGCGTTTATTAGTATAGTAACACCTATCTAATGGGTTATTGCATGTTTTTCCTATATGTTAAGCGGTATATATAGTCTTTAAATATATATATATATATATATATATATATATATATATATAGGCTATCACTGTAAAGCAGATTATTATTCTAATGGTGCAATTCGTCGACTGTCGTCTTTACATTGCTTCTCAATTCATACAAATAGATAGTTTTTTATCAAATTTGTTTCTCTACATATTTTGGTGATATCTTGAATGCTTTAAAGATTTTTTTTTTTTTAACGTCGACTGTCGTCTTTGCTTTTCAATTCATACACCTAGACATTTTTTATCAAATTTGTTTCTCTGCATATTTTGGTGATATCTTGAATGCTTTTTTCTTTTTCATTTGTTGATAATCTAAAATTTGGGGCAACTGTCATAAGATTGGTTTTAACGAATTTTATCAAACTTTAATATCATGTAGCCCCTAAGGACTTCAATTTTTACCTTTAAGAACCATTCACAAGAAATACTGGTTAAGGAGTTATTGGTAGAACACCAAAAAAAAGTAGTTGTGCTAATAAACAAAAAATCGTCAAAATTGACTGTATAAATTTCGTAAACTTTTTGTTTGGTTAAAAGTGAAGATTAATGAGCAAATCACATAAAAAAACTACCGTTCAGGAAAACAAAAAAGGTGATTTTAACCATGTACGATTTACACAATAGGTCCAGTTTAAGTTAGAAACATCTGTCAGGGGTACCTAGCTGGATCTACACTTTGGGTCTCTCTTGGCCAACTTTTCTGACTCTGACGCTATTAGAGTATTCGAGGAATAAGACAACGGTATTTTATGATCTTTTCACCTTTTATTTTAAGGCAATTATTACCGAGAGGATTTTGACACAACAAAGGAAAATCTATTCAATTTTATCTCCTAAAGAAATTTATTGTTAATATAGAAAATGACGTGTAAATATATAAATACACTACTGGGGGAGATATCGACGAATATTAATTTTGTTTTGGTGACTAAATATGTGAGAAAGTAACTGCAATGTATTGTTGGTACATCCATTCAATAATCCTAAATATATATTTGTTTATACAATCTCTTTTTCTTCTTTTACCAGGAAAATTCATCCGCATCGGTAGTTTTTAACATGAATCTTTAATTTATTCTTTATATAATATATGATATCACATTACATATCAGTGTTCCATAATCGCCATTTGAACAATAAATAAATTAATATAAAACACACGGACTATTTCTTTTACATCCAACGGTCAATGAATCTTCTGTTTTTTTCTATGCTTATAAATTCTAAAGCTTATCGTGCATGCACATTCATTACAAAAAAAAAAATGTAAAAACCACAACAAAATTAAGTACACTGCACAAGGAAGCGGAGCCATCTTGGCAACAATTCAAATTTTCATAATTAACAAACTCGAGTGGAAACCTAGTACGGTGAAAACACGCGATCATGCATTGAAACAATGAAATAATTCCTGGTACAAGGTCATTCTCAATTTGACCGAAGGAACGGGTCATTTTTTAACTCTAACATTTTACATGTCGTCTGTAATTATGTGTGTGTTTACGCAGTTACGGTCAAAATATTGATTATAGTTCTTTGAACAACCAATCAAAACAGTTACTGTACGGTCTGTAGAGAGAGAGGGATACTTTGACTAGGAACACAGTGTGCGTTCCAAATTATTTTATGTAATAGTGTGCACGAGGTTTAACACGCAATCGTACAAGAAGAGTACAAGACAAAATATCAATATTAACCTTGATCGTCGACTAAAAACTGGATTACAACCAAATATAACACCGAGGAAGCGTTGAAAGCACAAGTTTAAGCCCTACTTAATAACAGCATACACATATTTTATCAGAAACTGTGGTCAAGTTCCATTTTCACTTTTTGATTAACAACTATAGAACTGACATTTGTGGTGACGATTATTTCCGTCGGTTTTTTTTTTGGGATGTGTTAGTGAGAATGTTTGTGTAACATTTATGCACCGATAATCAAAAAAGATTTGATGATTTGAGATGATCACCGAAGATTTCCTCCCTGAGATAATAATAATTGTAGCCTATATGTCTACTCAATATTATTAAAATTACAAATGTTTGTAAAATGATAAATCATACTCATTAACAAACCTAAAGATGTTCTACTTTTAATTATATTTCAAATGTAATTTTGACTAATTTTAGCTTTGGAAGTAAAGGTGAACATCTCCAAGAGTGTTAACCTAACCTAACCTACAATAGTCCATGCCTGTATTTTATCTCCCGGTCTTGCAAAAGAGGATAGTTTTGAACAAAGTTACATTTATTTCTTAGTGTAATTATTCTTATCGTCTTATTTTACATGCTCAGTTAGAAACTTTCTGAATGTTAAAACATTAACTATTTGTAAAAAGTTAAATTTTTTAACTACTCGAATTCTAATGGCATACATATTAAAAAATTAATAAACATTTATATTTTTAAACTCCATAATGTTGTTTATTATGAGTGACATGTTTAAATACTTAATAATTTTAGAACATTTAATTATATCTTAATTCACTTTTAATGTCACTGTCGGAATTATTTATCAATATAAATGTAATTTAATCATTATAAATAATTGTTCAAGTTGATAGCGGAATATTTGTGAATATGGGACGTATTATGACTTCACTTCTGCATTATACATAAATTACATGGTACAGTTTTAATTATAGATAAGTTAAAGTGTCTTCACAACTGATTAAACTCATATATTAATAATAAAATGTCTTTATCAAACAGAAATTATTATACATCATTGTATAATCAGAAAACAAACAATAAAATCGGAATTCTGACGACAATACTGACGGTTGTCTTCCGAGTGGTTGTCCTTTACATATTACCAAATATATAAACTAATTATTTAGATTAAATGAAAAATTATGCCGGGTTATTATGAAAATAATAGAAACAAAAGTCTTAGTATGTCAAACTTTCTAAAATCGGATGGTAGAATCATTTTGAGTAGGAGCATGTTTTTAGACACTAAACAATAATATATTTTAATATATAATAAATTTTAATTTATAATAACAATAATAATTCTTAGAGAGTTAAACAATAATAAAAAAGAAAATCCAAAGTATTTATGTTCTAAATATTTCGAACGTGAATCTAACTTTTATTTAAACAAGTGCCCTTTAAATATTGGTTATTAATAAAATAGCTAGTTTTGAAGAACACAGTCCTAGGCAAAAGTCAGTTATTATGGAAGAAGAAATAAAAAGACATTATTTTTTGATTGATCTATATTTTCAAGGTCACTATTTAAATATCTTTCAAAATAAAAAATAAAATCTCCTAAAAGTTGATAAGGGGAACATGTAAAAATCACTTTCATTATCAAATCCCCCATAAAGAAATATATGGTGGGAAAACTCGGTAATAAATTAAGTTTGATTTTTTTTATCTATGTAAGTAGTCTGTAGACATTTTTAATGAGATGACTACGAATATTATTTAGTTTTGTAGTTGAGAAGGTTCGTGCAATGTTTATATAGAAGAATTTCCTATTTTCTTTTCTTTTTTCAAAATATAAGTTCAGAGGTTAGATAAAATAAGAGCAAACTAAATATCCGAAAAGGATTTGAAGGAAGGAAGTGAACAGAATTGATTAAACCTAATTTTAATATCTTTTATTACCTTATGGTAGTTGTGTCTTTAGGTTTAGTTTAAACATGGATACGAAGTTTTTCTCTACGAGTTTCTGCCTCCTGCTTTCTGTGAGTGCAAACCCAATATTCACAGATTCTGAGTTGCTGGTTGCCTACACTGATGAACCAAGTCGGGTAATAATGACTTTTCATACTCTGGAGTTAGGGACTATGAATTTCTGTAGATCGTTCTCGCTGCATAGGCATGTAGTGTCCAGGTCTGGGGGTGGTGACCTTCTCAGATAAGGTAGCCAGAGAGAACTGGTTCTGAAGTCGCTTAAAGTAACACCTTTGTTAATAAGTAAGTGTAAATCAATGTCGATAAAGTTTATAGAGGTTAATCTGATCTGGATGTAGTGGCATTATGAGCAGTGAGAGAGCAGATGAGGTTTCGGGGAGGGACGATCCACTCATTTTTGTTGGTCTAAAACGGCACCGGAATAAGTAGAAAGGATGAACGATACCGAAATAGAAATGGGTAAACTAGGAGAAAGGAGAAATGTGGGAAGACCTCGAAGGAGATGGTTGGAGAATGTGGAAGAGGATTTGGTAATCATGGGGGAGAAAAGATGTAAAAGATTTACCTGTGTTAGAAATGACTGGAATCAACTCCAGCTGGGTAGTAAAGAGGTTGATATTAATTATGAACTGTTGCAGGAGGAACATAGAGAGTGGATTATTTTCAGTCAAAGATTTTCTGAAAAAATCCCGGCATACAGGATTGGGAAGGAAGATAAATGTAAGTATTTTAATAAGGTACTATGAATAGGCATCTGTCGATTAAAGGGAAGAAGGATGTGTACACCTGATTGTGATCGATGTGTATTGGTGTAATTATTTGAACATTTTACTACTTCCTGTAAAGGACACATCACAGTAAGATATGAAATAATACCACATTGAATGTTGACAGAGATGGTCTTTCCTGATGAGTTGAGGTATTCAAGAGAACAGGTAGGTAGGTAAGGTACAGTTCTCTGAGAGATAGTACTTAGAAGGGGCGTAATGGCCGCCCCGCTACAGAATAGAATATCTGTTAACAATATTTATAGAATTGTTAAAATTGTACTATTCTGAATGGATTGTATAATTAATTGCATGAAAGCTCCGGATGCACTTACTGTAAGATTAAATAAAAAGGATTCCAATGGATTTCACAGATTTATAAATTTAATATAGTCGTAAAAATATATATGTATTTTTATCAATTTATTTATTGATAAATTTATGTATTTAGGTTACAAATATACATTTATTTATATAATAACCGTTACACATACAGTAGATGTATCTAATGTAGCCTACTTTAGTAAATACAGGGTATCTATTTATACTGAAGTACCTAAATGACTTGCTAAGTAGGTTGTGGCAGGATATAACTGCCTTTCTAAGACTGAATTATTCATGCCTATAATATTTAAGTACATTGGAACTAGGTGGCGCCTTCTTTTCCAATAAAGGATCTTTCTACAGTATTTCAAAGGGGCGCCGATGTGACCGAGGGATATTTTTGGTAAAGGACAAATAGATAGTTCCGTTTTAGATCCAGGTTTCATATAATTCTATACTATGTGGGTATCAACTTTTGTTTATGCGAATGTGTAATAAACAGTAGCTTAATTAATAAAATAATATTGATAACATTATTAGGTCAGAACTTTTTGATACAGAATGTAGCCTACTCAAAATATTAGAGCGGGTTTATAATTGACGTATTAATACGCGAAACTCGTAATTTGAAATGTTTTCATTAAAACCAAGTACAGGGTGTCTTACAATTTAGTTGCCGTACACAGGATTTTTCAAAAAACTATAATGTGTAATTCCATACGTCCCGAATAATCGGGATTGTCCTAATTTCAGGGAGAGAAAAATTGTCCCGCCTGAAAATAACGAAAACGATAAAATGTCCCAAATAAGATGTTTATATTAAAAACAAAGAAGAAAATATCCTAAATGTATAGGTTATTAAATGTCAATTGTGTATTTCATGTTTTTCCAATAGCGGTTAAAAATAAAATGAAAATAAGATTAAACTGAGGTACAGTACCTTCATATTTAATTTTTTTATTAATCACTCTCCTTCTACATATTATTTTGATAGTTCTAATAGTGACGTTTAAAAAGAGATTATTTTATTTTCCGAGCAAAAAAATTGACTTTGCAAAAACACTGTACAAACTATATCACACACCCCTTTATAACAAACGTCTCTTATACCACTTAAAAGTGAGAAAATTCTTCCCACCTCCCCTTTATTTTTTTCATTTTTATTATTACTTTTTTCCCACTAAGTTTTATTTTCAAGTATTTTTCTACAAAATGTTTCTAATTTTTTTGTTTAACTGAAAAAAAAAATTTATACTCTTAGAGTTTACTACTTTTATGGAGAGATACAATTTGTACAAGTCAAAAGTATAACTGTTATTATTTTATTATTCCTATCATTTTATCAATGTCAGTGGCGGCAATCCCAAGGTATCCTAGCTGGATCAACACATTTGACATCTTTCCTATCAGGCCTCTCTTAACCAACTTTTGTTCTCTTCCAACTTGAAGCTATTAAAGTAATCAAGGGCTAGTGGTATTTATTTTATGTTCTTTGTAAAATGCGATGATGACCGAGAGGTTTTTCGCCTTTAAAAAACAAAGAAAAAGAATATTTTAATGAAATTGCATTACACTTCTTCTTGTTTTTAAATTCAACCATAACACATATCAATTTTGAACCCGTCACTAAAAATGTGTTTGACCTTTGTGGAACTTGGCTAAGCTCCTTGTCTTGTGGTGAGAATGATGAGTTGCACTGTTACAGCTTCTAATGTAAAATATCCTTAATCTATATACAAATAATTATTTTAAATAACATAATTTTGTGGTGACAAATAAAGGGAACAAGCTATAAATTCTAATTATGAATATATTCATAATATAATAAATGTCTGTATAATAATTTCGAATAGCTATTCGAATTACTGTAATACTTTACAGCTGAAAATACAGAATAGCTGTAATACTTTACTGTTTTAACTATTTTGTTTTTAATTTTAAATGTATCATTTGAATTTTACGAGCATAATTTAATGCAGATTATAATGTTTAACACAGGGAGGTATTGGTGGATGTCTGTTTTTCAGATCATGCAGTCAGCATTCCAGAGTTAAGCATCGATGGTTCAGCATAATATATTCCATCATTATTATCCTAATGAATGATAAATCACAATTACAATGCATGGAGAAAATTATTCGTAAAGCGTTTAAATTGTATTTTCTCTTCTTTTTAAGTGTACAATAACTGTGGTATTATTTACAGTTACTTCTTTGTTTATGAATATTGTTGTGTATAAGCAGTGACCAAACTGGAAATGCATTAATGTTTTTTTAAAAATATTTAAACATCAAAGGACGAGGTCTACTCTCTACAGAACCCATTGTCAAAACAAGTCAAAGAACATTTATTTAATTCTATCTCTGAAGTAAAATCGTTTATGGAAGCAATACATTATAAAGATCTGAACTGCACTTAACTGAAGAAAGTATCTGACTTAAGGACCTACAAACACCTTAGACTTTAGTTATAAATTAGCTAAAGCTAGAACGAAGTTTTAAAGCTATTTAAACTTTTATTAGAGGAGTTACTGTAGTTCAATACGACAAGAACTATTTATCCGAATGAAGTTTATATAAAGAAGTTTAATTTGAGCTTCACTGCATCGATTCTTTATTGAGTAAGCTTTACTATATATCAGCACTGGATATTAAATTGTTTTAATGCTTTTTATAAGTTAGACAGGATTTTAGCACTGTATTGTCCAACGTTAAAACTCACACCCGATGTCTCGCTGATGATGGATATTAGTTAGGTCATGGATTCGATTCCAACCGGGATAAAGAAAGCGTGTGAAATTTAATAATTTCCAATCTGTCATAACGCGGAGGGAGGCCCACTATAAATAAACGGTATTTTCAATTAGTGGAAGTTGTATTATTCGTGGAATACAATTGTATAGAAAACATTAAATTTTGTGTTATTATTAGCTAAAAACAGTTTTTTCGTTATTGTATAAAATTATCAAGTCAAACTTTAGACCTAAAAATTACATTTATAAACTACACAGAATATTTCAATGTATCAACTAAAAACTGAATAAAATATTCAAATACTTCTAAGTGTTCCAATAACCAAGACGTTCAGATGTTAGGATATTTGGATAATATTTCTTAAAAAAATATATAAATGTCATCATCAATACAGATAGTAGAAAATACCAAAAAAAACATTTCATGTTTAATGTAAGTTAGCTGTCGACACACAATAAGAATGAGAAAGCTAAAAGTCATTTTATAGTTAAAGGGTTAACATATCTTTAAATCCAACTGTATTTGAATACTACTATACTTTTAATAAAACTTCATGCATGCCTAAAAAAAGCAGTATTGACGAATATTTGTAATACAGGTATTTTTTTTTTAGGCATGCAAGGAGTTTTATTAAAAGTAGTAGTATTGAAAAGTAAATAATCTTATATTTACTTCTCATAAAGTAAAGAAAAATGGTAGTACATTTTTATCAGATTAACAAAACAATTATTCTATTTTCAAATTATTTTTTATTTCTTTGTTCAACTCTTTTTTAATGAAGTACGTTTAAAAAAATACAATTAAATTTATTTTTTTAATTTTTAACTTTTTAGCCACAGTTAAAAAGTAGGACTGTATTTATTACTAAATTTATTAAATACAACATATTTGAATTATACTGTATATATAAATTAGATAAAAATCAATATCATTTTAAATTAAACGTATTATGCACTTACATTCGTAGAATAAATTATAGCTTTAGTTTTTCACATTATGTTCGCATGGACGCCCACATAGCCAAATTGTAATAAAACGTGTAAGATAGATTCTAACATACTATACTCAGGCCCTTCAAAGAGTAGCAACGATTCAGAATGCAACCCGCAAAAACAAATAGAGTTTCCCGTATCAATCGTAGTGAGATAGGACTTGGGTTTCTCAAACATCAAAACAAAAGCATATAAAAAACATGAATGTATTGTGTCACACGCACTTTGAAAGATTGGATCGCAATGAGATATTAAACATCTGTAATTACTAATTTTTTTACTTATATTTATAAATACATTATTTTATACTGTAAAAATCAAAAACCCAATTACCCATTTACACTTCTCGAAATTAAAAAAAAAAAGGTATGTAAGTGGTGAAACTTCGGACGAGTTCTTGTCAAAATCAACTCCTAGATTCAATGTAATTTAATTGAAAAGTTAACGAAATGTCTAAGTTGATGATCAACTAAATCTTTCAATATTCTTCAATCTGTTGGTCTTTCTTAATTACTAACTTGGGTTAAATACACCCTGAGACTTGAGTTAAAAAAGTTTTCTCTGTCCGTTCAAATTTTGAAATGTCTACACAGCTCTTAGTGCCGTCCCTTTTTACGACTGTACTGCTTTTAATACTTATAGAAATAGGCCACCACTAGTTACAAGCCAAGGCAGTATTGATATGGTTTAAAATGTTCACATCAACGCCCGACGGTTTTGTGACTTATCCAAAAATAACTTTCATTTTGTTTTAGAATCTATTATAATGATCTATATGTGTAGAAACGGTTAATGGCCCAATGATTAAATTGACAAATCTACACTTCGAGGAATAAAAATGAATATTACAATCTATAGTCCCACGACCATAGACAATGTCTTACAATGTAGTATGTTTGTTTAATTTTCATTTTTAGTATACTTAATTTAATGAACCATGATGATCGTAAATAAATTTGCAATTTTCAATTATTCAAATAGATGTTTTTACCATTGTACAATAACAATAATTCTCTCTAACTGATCAGCT
Source organism: Aphrophora alni (assembly GCA_963513935.1). NCBI lineage: Eukaryota > Metazoa > Arthropoda > Insecta > Hemiptera > Aphrophoridae > Aphrophora > Aphrophora alni. The sequence continues at coordinate 28,951 of CAUPSG010000346.1, forward strand.
ACTATAATTTACTAGATTGTCATTATATAATATACCGGGTGTTCAAAAAGTCTGGAAACCCCTTAATATTAATTTTATTAATAAACGCAGAACAATGAAACTCTAGGATTACGTCCTCACTGTAGTTACCGACTTTTTGTTCATTTTAACTGTCTTTTTTCGCTTTGGGGGGGGGGGGACGTCCTGTGGAGGAAGGAAGTCTAAAAATTTTTTAATGTAAGCATAGGTCGAATTATACCTCATTTTAAAGGTCTTTGTTAGAGGAACACATTGCCGCAATCTCGACTGAAAAAGGACCATTCGTTTGGAAATGGCAGCCTTTTACAATTTGTTAACTTTACGTTGTGAAGATTAAGAGGCAGAAGTGAATACTCAACCGTGTTGGTTACGTTAGTGTTTTAGCTATGAGAATTTCACAGCTGGAGTGTGGAGCGATAGGAAATATCAGTAATGGTCGATTTAATAGTTTAAAAACGTTAGGAGTGCACAGATGTAATTGGGGACAATTATCATTATTAATAAAATTGAACAGACAGTATGTCAGTTGTTTATGTTTAAATTACTTACTTTGCAAGACAATAATTATAAAAAAATAAACAAACTTTGGAAGGTGCTCGAAGTGGTGTCCTTCTGTCGCTGATTGGTCGCATTGGTTGCTGATTTTGGCCGTCCGGATCTTGACCGATCTGTTACAGAACCGCGCTGTACGGTCTTTAACACTGTTGATTTTTGAATAGGTGGTCAATTGGGGCAAGTTTCATTGAACAAGCGGCTTACCTCCTCATATGAACGAGTTCTATCCCCATAACCCCTCATCATCAGAATGGTTATTTGCTCTGTCTCACTAAGTGACATTGTAATCTATACTAAAGCTTACTAAAAATTTGCCATTGAATTAGCATTAAAATCAAACAAACTTTAAGAGGCTGCCATTTCCAAACGAATGGTTCTTTTTCAGTCGGGATTGCGGCAATGTGTTCCTTTAACAAAGACCTTTAAAATGAGGTATAATTCGACCTATGCTTACATTTAAGATTTTTTAGACTTCCTCCACAGGACGTCCCCCCAAAGCGAAAAAAGACAATTAAAATGAGCAAAAAATCGGTAACTACAGTGAGGACGTAATCCTAGTGTTTCATTGTTCTGCGTTTATTAATAAAATTAATATTAAGGGGTTTCCAGACTTTTTGAACACCCGGTAGACTGGAACGATGCAAGTTGCATAGTTAATATATTACTTGTCTAAATAACATAATGACATTTATTTATTAACTAATAAATTTCCACCTGAACGAATTCAATTGAACCAATAGTATTATTTTAAAGTAAATTATTAAAATATTTTTGTTAAATCTATAGTATCGAATATTGTGACAGACAGCTTATATGTAAGTTCCTACCAGTTTAGTCTATTTAAAAACTTTTGCCAGTATAACTTTTGACTCGAGTCAAAAACTAAAAATCCGTCTTCGTCACTATTGACACATTGTAATGAACGGTCAAATTCTTATTACAGCGTTTGTTAATTTTCGGCTCGACCCCTCTGCCAAGGGAGTTCCGCTCCAATTAAGTTATTTTGAGGTTACGTTTATATTATTTCTCAAAACTAATGCGCAAACTCCTGCCCAATGTCAGTACTTCAAGAAAGAACTTAATTTGTTTTAAACTGTTGTATGCCCTCAACTTCCTTACCGAGTTGTAGAAGTATCACAAGTATTAGATAAGGCGTGGGGCGAGGACTTGTTACCTAAATTATAAAAAGACTTCCCATTTAAATTTTGAAATGTTCTGAAGGTGACAGACTCTTCCGAGTAAAACATTAAAATCACTGCAGGTGTGCCTCAGAGTAGTGAACTTGGACCGACCTTTTACTTGCTTTTCACACAAAAAAAAAAATATATATATACCTCAAGGGAAAAGAAAAACAACTACTACTTTTGATGATGATACTGCTATTAAGACAACAGCAAACACGGGCGAATTTAAACAATAAAACATAGAGTTAAATGAATTAAAATCTATTTATGTTGATTTTACAAACAAAAAAATAAATGAAATTCAAATGTTATTCAATAATCCCAAATGAGGTGAAGTATCACGAGATGATTCTGGATGCCAGATTAAACTGTAAGGGCCACATTAAAAAGAAGAAAGGAGAGTTTGATATTAAATACAGTAAAATGTATTGGTTGCTCGGGCGAAAATCAGAACTAATCACGTGTAACAAGCTACTCGTGTACAAACAAGTATTAAGACCATTGTGATTGTATGGTTTACAACTGTGGGACTGCCCAATATTAATACTTTAAGTTTCAGAACAAATTACTGCGGGCAGTTATCGATGCACCTTAAGTGGTACATACGGAATGAAATTATTCACAAAGACTGGGTTTGGAAACTGTTGGTGAAGTAAAAGATCTATTGAAATTTGACACACGATGAAATTACCAAATTAGGTCAACACAGATGTGCTGGAGGTACAATGATGTTGTGAGGAGACTTAAAAGAATTAGATTTAGTGAAGTATTTGACTATATTTAGTTAAAAAGTGGAATAATCTTTTAAAATATTATGTTATGTTAATGAATACTACTAGATAAGTCTATTCTTCGTGAAAAACAACAACAGAAAACTAGTAAATAATCCCAAATATTTTGATATATTATTATTAATGTATTTAATAATTAAATTAATGTATTTTAATCGTGCCTATATTTTCTCTTTGGCCATCACCGCGTTTTAAAATCTACAAGTCACCTGTCTATAGAATCTCCCCGTGATTTATTCAACTGGATATATATGGTTATGTAAAAACTAACAATGTTGCAATCCAAACGAACAACTACAAGGAATGCTTTCACACTTCGATTGTTTGCGAAGCTTCGTGGAGGTATTTCTCTCTTGTAAGGATTCCGCTAAAGAGTTCTGACCATCTAAGTATTTCCTGTCACAATCTACATATACATTATACTAGCGTCTGTCTTGCATTCACTGACATCTTGTCTGAAAATTTTTCTGTTGGATGAATACAGTTTTTAAGTGTTGTTATTATTACGTTTTTATTATTGCAGTTTTTTGTTTTCAATCTAATGGATGAACAATATGCGTATTATGAATAGAAGGAAGAATGAATTTTTCAAGACATTATAAAGTGCAAACAACTTTTTTTTTGTAGTTTTGAAACAATTTCTTTTAGAAATCATCTGAAAGTATTGTTAACATTTAAATTATTTTCTCGTTATTTTACAAAAAGGAAAATTTAATTCTTTTGTAAAGTATTTATTACTTTCAAATATAGATAAGGAAAAAGTACAGCAACAAAAATGAGGAAACTCTCTCGACTGTAACAATGAACTAAGCAAAATTGCTTTGTATGACTATTCACCATTACGTCTGTACTGTATGTTTGTTTTTGTGATTGCATTAAACCTACTCCGTTCATGAACCGTTGGTATACACCTGTCGCGCATTTGAGTGTTGTGTGTATGTGATGTGTACGTTTTGTAGTGTTTTAAGGTTTTAACGACCTCTCAGGAGCGAGTCTAAAGATGGAACATACGTTCTGAAACGCGCAACATATGTTACAAAGTAAGTCACAAGTTGGAGTAAGTATTAAGTATTAAATAACTTAATTACATTAAAAACATTAGTAGGCCTATGCCAGTATCTAGTTTTTTGTACAACAATTTAAAATATTAAATATGACAAAAAAAGGTTTCTGTCTCAATTTTGTACAATATTTCGTTCCAAACTCATTTTAGAGACAAATGTCTAGTGCCTAAATTTAATCGTTCTAAAATTGCTTAAAAAGTTAGAGATACATTTTTTAAGCATTTATAAAGAAGGGATTTTTCTTTACTATTATATAATATTTAATATACAGTTTTATAACTTGAATTAATACTTGAGATGGTAATATTAATTAAGCCTAGGCCATTTGTCATGTTTGTTTTAAGATTTAATTTGCTAGTTTAAAGGAGTAGAACCTGTAGTAGGGATGAATTCAACTGGAAGGTATGTACATGTTATGAAGGACTAATAAGTTTCTTGCCTTGTGTATTTTTTATTGAGTTAAGAAAATTTATCATTTGAAATTTAAAATCTAATTAGGGCGAATGTGGAAGCGATTTTATTATTCTCCCCTCCCCCCCCCCCCGGTTCTTAATGACGGTGACGCCCACTTAAAACAGTTTACAGCGCCAAAAATAGAAAACTTCCTACATACAATTTTCATATAACTTGTATAAATAATTAATTAGATTAAAATTTAAACAGTAGTCGGTTTGTTTATACTTCTAACTAGGAGTGAAGTCTACTGTAGGGCTTATTGTACTAGAAATTTTTATTTCGGAAATGTGTCTTAACCAGTTTAGGGTTGCTCGGGGCATCGAAAAACACCATTTTAAAACAGTAACACTGACAAAAAAATGGGTTTTGTCTGACTTTTGTACAATACTTTCTATTCCCATTCATTTTTATAAAAGTGTTACTCTGATCTACAACTAAAAACATTAAGTTTAACGACTTTTTTGAAAATGTCACTTGTTTATGTAAATCGATTAACGAGAAGTAAGCTTTCACTGCTTGTGTTAATATTCTAGGCATTCATTGGTTATGGGTTCAAAAATAATGTTTATATTTCCTTTTACGAATCTCGCTTACTAGATATGCATAGAACGAAATAAACAATGACAGTAAAACGGGAACGGTATAGCGTGGCATGGATTTAGAATTGAAGGTATTAAATGCACATAAATGTTTTATGACAAAATTTATTATTCTGAACATTTCTCATGGCGTTTAGACATTCTCTACAGGTAATGAAATGGTGTATTACTGCAAACCACATTACACACACTTAAACAAGTATTATTGACTACAAAGAAAATCAGCTACAGGGTGCAGTCATCGAAAGAAATTGATTTTGTAATCACTTTTTATAGAATACACTGTTAGCAATTTTTTTTAGAAAGTGTTGAGTTGTTATAAAGTGTTCTTCCTAAAGAATACTTTTTATAGGTAAATTAACTTTCGTATAATTATATGGAATACACGAGGTGTGTTCAGCAAGAACTGATTGTGAGCACTTTTGCAGAGATCCTTATGAACCTCATATTGATTGTGAGTTAATGTTTAGTGCAGTTGTGTTTTATACTGTGTCGGAAAAATAGAAGTTTAATAGCTGACAATTTTTTGAAATTTTGATTAAAATAGAACAAAACACTAACCAAGTTTACGCGGAAAATGTTCAGTGAAGGAACTGTTCAGAGTTCATGTTCAGAGAAGACGAAATTCTTGGACTTCTGGTTCAATAAAAAAGTAAATGTAGACAAATTACCCGATTGTTTGAGAGAACCGTCTACTCATTTATGAAGACACTGGGTGGAAAATTTTGTATAAGAGTCTCAACAGGAAATATTTGTGCCAAATGGTTTCTAAGTATTTCCAATCAGACCAAGGAAATTTAAGTTGACGTGCTGCAGGAATTTGATGCAAAACCAAACCTTTTTAAAAGAATCATCATTTTGTGATTAGGCATGGATCATTCAATATGATCTTGGGACGAAAAGACAGGAAACACTATTTTCCCAATCAATGGACAAAGTTTGTCAAAACAGGTACAAATTAAAAAAAACCTTTAAACAGAATGAAAAAAAGACCAGAACTAAAAAAAAAATATTAAAAATTATTTCATTCTTCGGTAATGCGCAACATTTACTATATTCCTCAGATTTAGCACTATATCATTCCATGTCAAAATACGTTTGAGTCAGTTATTACAGTATAAAAAAAATGGCAGATATGTAAAAACAAATGCAAAAACTACCTGTTCTACTCTAAATACCAGTGAAAAAAGACTGTATCGGTGTGTATGAGCGAGGTGGAACGACAAGCATTGTGTAGAATTTTGTTACATGTAAATAACCTACTATATCATGCTTATGTCAGAACTACATCATGTAGAACAGAGAAATCGAAACATCGTAGATGTTTTATTTGGCGGTTTTTACTGTTTTGATTGTCATAAAATTTGATATTAATATTATCTCTATATTTTAACAATTACTAGAATTGTTAGTAAGAGGGAAAAAAAGTAGTTTTAGTTGATTTTTTGAATTATTTTATTTTTCCATTCTACAATTATTATTTTGAAGAACTTAAAACTAGTTATGAGAAATAAATTAGTTTCAGCAAGATGTTGTAAGGTGAGTATTTTATCGTTTCATGAAAGTCTTTCCATAAAATTTTTGGTCGCTTTACTTGCTTTATTTATATAATTTTTAATGTTGAAATTTGAATGAGCTGCGAAATTAACAAATATTTTAGTATTCCATTGAAAAAATTTCTCATAACTAAAATGTCTGCAATTTATTATTTTACAAACAACAATAGTCGTAATTTTTTTTTAATCTGTAAATGTTTTCTTATATGAGAATAAAAGTTTGCTCATTGTTAATCAAGAAAACATATAAACATAGTAAATAACTAAAGGTCACTGTCTGTTGTAAAGACTACTTTTAATATCGACTGCATTGAGTCTAGACGCCCTACATCCTGCACTCTTGTGATTAAATTTATTCTTTTGTTAAACCAAGAAGCGACGTCATAGCATTTTGTAAAGTTGTCTCTCAAATCCCTAATCAGCTACACACGATTACAAGTAAATTACAAACAGTAAACTTCACACTATTTTACTTCCTTTTTCGTAATAAAATTGTATAAACATTGCAAACAAATTTTGTCGTAAATTCATATGTATAGGAACACAAATATATTACAAAAATCAAATTATTAATAAAGAAATATAAACTAATATTTATTATTCATAAAATTTGAGACTTTTTTTTTTTAAATTGACACTATCCCAAAATTTCTAATAATAACAGAGCTGGAGAACAGAACTGAAAAAGTCACAATTTTGACCAATAAATAAAACAATCAAATCCCTATTTTTAATGAAATTTAGCACTTTAAAAAATTTATTTCCATGTAATTTTAGAGATTAAAAAAGAAGGGGAGTTCCCCAATAAAACTTATTTGTACCCCGAACTGTTCAAAAGTTTGCTATTGTAACATTTTAGGTGGGAATCAATTATTTCTAGACCTACCAAACTTTTATTTTCTGAACTTTAAGTGCCTGTAATTCCTACACGGCTAAAAATTTTTAAAAAAATACCCAGGAATAAAACATTCTTAAAATATTGTTTTATACCTGAGAAAACCATAAAATAAAGTTCCATAACAAATTTAAAAGTTGCCCGCCATGTTCGAAAATGGCGGTAATTTTTAACATTTTACAAAATGGTATTTTAAACTTCATTAAAAAAGGAAGGTTCACTCTATCTTATTTATAATTAAAAAGTTAGCTGTTGGAACATTTTAGGTGGGACACCCTGTATTAATTGTCGGAAAATCCTTTGC